>RCUC01085363.1:0-79710 GCA_003697995.1 Taxidea taxus jeffersonii
GGGGGGGTGTTTGTTGTTGAGGCATCATCTAGCCTACACTGATTAATACAGATGGTGATAAATGCTGTGGAAGATAGGAATGTAGGGAAGCACGTAGGAAGTTTTAAGTTGGGGAAGGGTAACAATCTCAGAGGAGAGAGAAGCTTTTCCTTTAGGATAAAGACCTGAAGAAAGGGAGGTGGCAAGTCATCCAGAAATCTGGGGGAAGAACATCGCTAGTTTAAGGAACTCTAAGTATTAAGGCCCAGAGAAAGGGACATGTGTGGCTATTGTGGCTGTAGGAAGATGAGCAGACAGGAAAAAGACAGGAAAGCTGACCAGACATGAAAAGACAGGAAAGAGTAAAAGATGAAGGCAGAGATAAGTGAAGCAAATCTACAGGCCCTTCTAGGGAGAATTTGGGTGCTTACTCTGAGACAGTAAGCTATTGGAGGTTTTTCAGCAGAGGAATGATGACTTGATTTCTATTTTAAAAGGATGAGTGAGTATTTTGTTGAGAATAGTCTAAGAGGTGAAAGCAGAGAGATCAGTTAGGGCATTATACCAACAATCTGAATGGGAGATCCAATGTTAGCTTAAATCTGGATAAAAGAAAATGTGAGAGAGAAAAATAGAGACATAAAAAATCTTCATAAATTTCTAACATAGAGCTAGAAGTATTTGCTGATGAACCAAATGTGAGATTATATGAGGGAAAAAAAGGAGTTAGAAATGTCTCCAGTTTTTTTAGGCCTGAGTGAAAACATGGAGTTGTCTTTAATGAGGATGAGAAAGACTTTAAGATAGAAGGCATTTAGGAGCTTAGTTTCGGACAGGCTAAAACCTAGGTGTCTATCAGAAGGTCAAACATATTTACTCAGTTGGGACTTAAATAAACTGGTCTGAAGTTGACAGTGTGGTCAGGGCTGGAGATAAAAATTTTCAACTTGTTAGTATATAGATAATATTTAAAGACATTCGGCTATGAAATCACCAAGTGAAGGAGAAGAGATAGAAAAGAGAAGTTATCCAAGGACTCACTCCTGAGACAATCCAGTTTAAGAGATTGGTGAGATGAGGAGGGATCAGCCAAAGAGACTGTGGAACAGCCAGTGAGAAAAAGGAAAACCAGATAAGAAGAAACTAAACCCCAAAACTGTTAAGTTACTTGCCAAGGGAGAATCAAGCCTTCACCATGATCCTGGGCCCTATTGTTCACAGCTCAGCTCGTAGTACAGGGAGACTGTGCTAGAAATCAGCATAACTGCATAATATTTTTTTGTGGAATATCTTGCAAAAAAATAGTCCAAACGGGAAAGCATGTGATTGGTGCTACAAACAATAAATTGCCTAAGAAATGAAACAGAAGACGAAGACAAGATTATAGAGTGAGAAAGAGGCAAAGTAAAAATTAGAATAAGCATTTTCTTTGTAGCTTCACTCGATCAGAGAGAATGTAATTTGAGTATAAACCTCACTGGAAGGACAATCAATACAATGTTTTTATCCAGGGTAATTCTGTCATAGGACAAATATCCTCTAATGTACTATATCAGAAAACTAATGAAAGGAGCATGCATACCATAGTTTTAAAACAAGATTATAGTATAAAAGTGTTACAAAATTTCTCTAACACACTGAATTTTTTAAAGATTTATTTATTTATTTCTAGAGAGAGAGAATGCTAGCAGGGGAATGGGCAGTGGGAAAGAATCTCAAGCAGACTCCCTGCTGAGTGGGGTGCCCCAGGTGTCTCAAAGCAATTTTTTTTTTTAGAGAGGGTGAGGGAGTAGAGGATAGGGAGAGATATGGAGAGAGAATATTAAGCAGGCTCCACATCTTGCATGGAGCTTGATGCAGCGCTCTATCTCACAATTCTGAGATCATGACCTTAGCTGAAATCAAGAGTTGGACACCTTACCAACTGAGAAACCCAGATGTCCCTAGCATACTTAACTTCTGATTTCCACTTAGAATGTAGCATAATAGAAAAAAAAATCACTCCTATCCTATAATAACCAGAAAAGAACCCCAAACAATCTTCAAATTTTCAGGTTTTCTAAAACTAATCAAAACCTTGAGGTTGCAGGGAACTTTGAAATCTAAGAAAAACACAAGCACAGCCCAAGAGAGATGCTACTGGATGTCACTGAAACTAGTAAGAAGAATTTGATTGAAAAAAAATTTTTAATCTTAATTTTTTTATTTGAGGGGGGGAAAGAAGTAGAGGAAGAGGGAGAGAGAGAGAATCTCAAGCAGACTCCATACTGAGGGCAAAGCCAGAGGCAGGGCTTGATCTCATGACCCTGAGATCATGACTTGAGCTGAAATCAAGAGTGAGATGCTTAACTGACTAAGCCTCCCAGGTGCCCCATTTGAAATTTTTAAGGAATTCCCAAAGGCCAAGTGTGGACTATCATGAGAATATAAAAACCCTGGAACCACAGACATAGGGATCATTTGCGCCCACTTGCTGGCTCTTCCTCAGGAATCCCATTGTTGCTTACAAGAAAGATTAGAAGCAGCAAGAGAGTCCTGAGAAAGCCTCTTTTTGTGGAACAAGCACCAGAGAAAAAATAGCCACTGTAAGAAAGTCATAAAGCACCACCCAGATCCTTCTCTCTTATTTTTCCTATGGAACACAAGCCTAAGCTCATAGGGAACATGACAACCTTAATGCCCTAGAGCACAGGTGAAGAGCCACTGGAGCTGGTAGAAGGGAACAGAAAAATATGCTTTATCCTTGGAAAAAGGAGAAAAATACCTTCTAGGTCCAGACTATTAGAGACTTCCACTGGAAGTGAGGCAGGACCACTGAGAAGATGCCCCTCCTAAGACCAAGGGAAGTATGCTTTTTTAAGACTGAGTCTGGATCAGAACAGAGAGAACCCTCTTAAGCCCCCTAGCAACAGGTTAACAAGAATTGAGTAACAAATAACAGCATTTTACTGCTAAGGAAACATCAAGAACAGGGGAAGAAACCTTTCCTGAGGTGTAGGCTCAAAGGGAAGACATTAAGAAATACCCTCTCATACATTAGTTCTGATTTTACAAGGGCAGCTAGAGGAATATGAAGCCTGTGGTACACTGGAATAACCATGGCAACCACAAAAATATAAGCCCAGCTCAACTAATTACATGGTTGTTCAACCTAAAAGCTTAGCAAAAGAAAATGCATACTAATTTTCCAGCATAAAATGTATTTTCCTCAAGTATTGTATATTAACAGATGGTAACTCTACTTATAGTGAGCATAACATTTGAACATGCTGAATCACTATGTTGTACACCTGAAGTATTGTGTATAAATTATACTCAAATTTTAAAAAACCTGTTTTCCTTAGTCTCTATTGTTCTAAAGGATGTTAAGTTTAAAACAATAAAATTATAAGACATACAAAGAAAAAGGAAAAATAAAACACACACTAATATGATACAAAGCAATCTGCAAACCCAGACTTCAATATCCACAGATGTTGGAATTAGCAAACAGAAAAGTATAGCTATGACAAATATGTTTAAAGCTCTAATGGAAAAGGTGGACAGTATGTGTGATCAGATGATAATTTCAGAAGAAAGCAGAAAAGGATAAGAGTAAATGATATTGAAATGTCAGAAATGAAAAGCATGCTAATAGAGAAGTAAAAAGGAGTGATATTTTTAAAAAGTGGAGCATCCAAGAAGGATAATATGATCCAGCTCAACATGCATGTGATTAGAAACTCAGAAGAAGAAAGAATTGAATGGAAGAAATATTTGAAGAGAGAAATGGTGAAATTTTTATAAATCCATGATGGATACCAATCCACAATTCCAAGAAGCTCAGAAACAGAATAAGTACAAACAACAACAACAATAGCTAGACATATCATTTTCAAACTGCTGAAAACCAGAGACAAAAACTAGAAAGTAACCAGGGCAAAAAGACATGTTACATACAGAATATCAAAGATATGGCAAATGGTAAAGGAAATTTGTGGATATAATTAAGGCTGTGGACCTTAAAGTAGGAACATTCTCATGTATTATCTGGGTGGGCCCAATCTAGTCACATGACTCCTTAAAAGCAGAGAACTTTCCCTGTCTGGGAGCAGGACTTATGAAGCAGAAAGAGAAGTCCTAAGAATTCGAAGCATGCAAAGGACTCAACTCACAGTTGCTGGCTTTGAAGATGATAGAAGAGGGTCATAGGACAAGGAATATGAGAGGCCTCTAGATACTGAGAATGACTCTCAGCCAACATCTGGAAGGGAAACAGCAGTCTCAGACCTAGAACCACATGAAACTCAATTCCACCAAAAATATGAATAAGCCTGAAAGTGGATTCTTTCCCAGAACCTCCAGGTAAGAGCCTACATGAGCCAATACCTTTATGTCTCATAAGACCAGCCATGCACACCCAAACTTCTGACCTACAAGGCTATTGGGTAATAAATGTGTGTTATTTTAAATTCCTGAGTTTGTGGTAACTTATTATGGCAGCAATAGAAAACAAATACAAAGCCTTTATATCAGTCCACTCAAAAGCAGTCTTCATAAACAGCAGAGACTGACAAAGACATCCCTATTTCTAACTATTCAATATAATAAGGAAGCAAAGAAGTAATCATGGGGACCCTGTTTCAAACACTAAAACGCTCTACCCATGGAATATACCTCATACCAACTGCCCATCATCACACTTGAATTTCCAATTTTGAATCACAGAGTCAATCTTAGAAAAAGAAGATACTTGTGTAACTAATAAATAGAAGATGAAGAAGGCATGATTCCTCCTGGGGCTCAGCTATAATTCATGAAGTGAAATTATATTTTACTGTAGAATGATGATGAAAATGATATTTGAAATGATATTTTACTATAGAATGGAGTGAGGTTGGCAACAACAAGCACTATTTAAAGGCATAGAAAGAAGAGAAATGGTAGCATGAGAGGAATGTTTGGATGTAATAGTAGGCCTAGTTACCAGAGTGAGCATAAAATGAGACATGTGGGAGAAAACAGCCTAATTCACAATTAGTGGTATGGCAAGATCCAAATATCATTTCCCCTATTATAATATAAAAGGTCAAATTCTCTTTGCAAAATTTAGGTTTTTATAAACTCAGAGCTTGTTGTTCACAATATTCTCAAATCAGCCTTAAAATTACCATCAATATGGTTTTACTCATACATGGAATGTAAGTAGTAGCACAGAGGACCATAGAGGAAGGGAGGGAAAACTGAATGATAAGAAATCAGAGAGAAAAAGATAAACCATCAGAGACTCTGGACTCTGAGAAACAAACTGAGGGTTACAGAAAGGAGGGTGGGGGTGGACAGATGGGATAACCAGGTGATAGGTATTAAGGAGGGAACATGTTGAACTAATGAATGGTAAAGGAAATTTACAACTAATTTTACAAAATTTTCAAATTTTTGAAAATTTTACAAATTTTCAACTAATGAATTGTTGAACACTACAACAAAAACTAATGATGTACTATATGTTGGCTAACTGAACATAAAAAACATTACCATCAATAAATCTGCTCTACCGCTGGAATTACTAATTCAAGAATCCCAGACTCTAACTGCAACTTATTCTCCTTGCTTATTAAGCTACTTTCACTATATTCTTTCTTAGAAATCATTGGAAGACCACCTTCTTGGGCTCTTTTACTTTCCTCCAAACTAGGATCCTCTTCTGTGGTGCATTAGATGCCCATCCCTGCAATAATATTCTTGTCACACTCCAAAGAGCTTTAGGCTACATTTTCCCCCAACATATTCTTCTGGTGATATCTTTACCCTGGATGAACCTAATAATCTGCTTTTATGGCCCTTGTCACTGTGTAGCAAATCCACTAGACAATATTACACAACAGGATAGATGGCATCACTATGCATTCATGGTCACTAATTTCAAGTGGGATTTTATTCCTCTGGCCAGGTTATTTTTCCATCCTCCCTGACAACTTTGCCAAACGTTCAGCTCTTTACTCCAACTTGTCTCCTCACTGAGCACATCATCTCTTCACAGGAATATCAAAACCATTGGACAGAAACAATCTCAAATTCCCACTTCTAAATCTATATACCTGTCTACATCAGCATCCATCATCTTTCTTTTCTGGCATAATAGGAATTATCTTTCCCCTTATCTAAAGGTAATTTTTCAAAATAAAATAAAGGTAATTTTTTCACTTATACTCTGCATGTTTTCCATTCTCCCTTTTTTCAGAGAAATTACACAAACCTATTTCTTTCAACTTGATCTTTACCTTTGACAGATAAAATATGCAAACTCTCATCTTAAAAACAACAGCAAATTATGGGGTGCCTGGGTGGCTCAGTGGGTTAAGCATCTGACTTTGGCTCAGGTCATGATCTCAGGGTCCTTGGATCAAGACCCATGTTGGACTCCAACCCTGTGTTGTGTTTCATGTTCAATGGGGATTCTATTTGTCTCTTGGCACTCCCCCTACTCATTCTCTCTCTCAAATAAATAAATCTTTAAGAAAGATAGCGAGTTATGGTTTCCTATTCCCTATGTAAGGAGCTCAGCACTTATTCTAACAGTAAGTAACAATCTGGTCAGACTGAAAAATCAAGAGCCCTTTTAGTATATGTAAGAGAGAGGAAGACACTAGGCAAACCACTGTCCCCAAGACTGGAGAGAGAGACAAGTGGAAACAGAAACCCTTGGCTTACCTAAGCAGAGTCTCATGATCAGGAACTTCTGTAGTAACCAATGTTGTCATTGACAAATTGCTGAAAGCTCAGTGTAGACCACTTTGAGAGTTAAAAAGTCCTGGGGAACCCAGTCGTCGTAGTCTCCCCACCACCAAAAGTTTTATGATATTTACCTCCAGAAGTTCAATCAACCAGGTTTTAATTGGAAACATCAAAGAAAAATCTCCTCTGTCCTTCAGGCAAAAGGAGGGGAAAAGGAACCATTTTAAAATACAGCAGAGCATTCTGTACTTCTTAATAATGCCTGCTCACAGGGGAAACTAGTTAGCTAGAGCCTAACAAGCTGGGGGTGTTATCAGAGCCTAACCAACCTGGAGAAGACAAATACCCAACTCCAGCACACACTAGCCATCCTGTCCCTCCTAAAGGGAGAGAAAAATATTGAGAACAACTTTTGAAGCTCATAGTCTAGAGCCATAGACTCACTACAAGATTATAGTCCTAATCATGAGATTATAAAATGCTTCTTCTCCCTCCACACTTCACCACCGCAGGCCTATTTACACCAGTTTCTTTCATCTGGTGTCTCATATTCTATCCAGAAAAAATTACATGGAATACTAAAAGGAGAACCCCCCACACAATTAGAAGAGACAGACAGCATCAGAACCAGACTGGGTAGGGATGTTGAAATTATCAGAATGGGAATTTAAAACAACTATAATTTATATGCCAATGGATCTAATGCATAAGGTAGACAGCATGCAAGAACAGATGGGCAATGCAGAGACTTGGAAGTCCTGAGGGAGAACCACAGAAAAATGCTAGTGAAAAGAAAACACTAACAGATTTTTTAAAAAATAACAGAAATGAAGAATAATTCTGACTTACTAGTGGGCTTATTTATAGACTGGCCATAGCTAAAGAAAGAATCTCTGAGCCAGAGAGTATAATAATAGAAACCTCCCAAACTGAAAAACAAAATGTTTAGATAGAAAATATTAAACAGGGATGCCTGGGTGGCTCAGTTGGTTAAGCAGCTGCCTTCGGCTCAGGTCATGATCCCAGCGTCCTGGGATCGAGTCCCACATCAGGCTCCTTGCTTGGCAGGGAGCCTGCTTCTCCCTCTGCCTCTGCCTGCCACTCTGTCTGCCTGTGCTCACTCTCTCTCTCTAACAAATAAATAAAAAATTTTAAAAAATCTTAAAAATAATAATTAAAAAAAAAGAAAATATTAAACAGAACAGAATATCCAAGAACTATGGGACAGTTAAAAGGTGTGACATATACATGGTGGGAAGAAAGAGAAAAAGGAACAGAAGAAATATTTGAAACAATAATGACTTAGAATTTTGTCAAATTAATTTTCTCAAATTAATGTCAGACAGCAAATCAAAGATCCAGAAAACTCAGAGACTACCAATCAGGATAAATGTCAACAAATAAACAAACCTATATTTAAGCATATCATTTCAAATTAGAGAAAAATCAGAGATTAAAAAAAATCAAAGATAACCAAAATATTCCTCAGAAAAAATCCCAAAGGTTAAAACAGTTTATCTATAGAAGAACAAAGAGAAGAATCATAACTGACTTCTTAGAAACCATGCCACCAAGAAGAGAGAATAGGTAAAATATTTAAAGGTTTGAGGAAAAAAAAAAGATAGCTCATCAACCTAGAATTCTATGGCCTGCAAAATTATTTTTCAAAAGGGAAATAAAAGGCAAATAAAGACAACAATATAGGTCAGAAACTTGGATCTACATAAAGAAAGGAAGGACATTAAAGAAGAAATAAGTGAAGGTAAAATAAAAATTTTTATTTTTCTTATTTTTAACTCACCCAACAGATAATATTTTTTTCAGAATAATAGCAACAATGTATTTCATCATGTATATATCACATATGCCTGTGTGTGTGTGTGTGTGTGTCCCATATATATGTTTATATAAGTGAAATGAAAGACAGAAATGATTCAAGGGATGAGAGGGAGGGATTAAGATTGTTTGGTTATTTTAAGGTACTCATGAAGTGAGTACCATGAAGTATATAGTATTATTTGAAAGTGGACTTAGGTCAGTTGTAATTTTATATTGTTAATTCCAGAGCAACCACTAAAATAAAGATATAAATAATATTCTAAGAAATGAGAGAAAATAAAATTATATAAAATGCTCAATCAAAATGACAAAAGGCAGAGAAAGAGTAGAAGACAAAAATAGTAACACAGCAAGAGCAACAAGTAAAAAAAGTAACACTTATGGCAGAAAAAAATCCAACTGTATCAATAGTCACTTTGAATGTCAATAGTCTAAATGAGCTAATTAAAAGATATATTGTCACAGTGGGATCAAAAAACCAGACCCAACTATCTGTTGTCTACAAGAAATATAAAGGCATCTATAGATTAAAAGTAAATAGAGAAAGCTATACCATGCTAACACTAATCAAAAGAAAGTAAAGTAGCAATATTAATTTCAGACTAGAGCAGACATCAAAGAAAAGGAAGGTATTAGTAAGAAATAAGGGCATTATAATGATAATGGTGTCAGTTCTCCAAGAAGACATAACATTCCTTACTATATATGTGCCTAGCCACAGAGGTTCAAATTATGAGAGGCAAAAACCAATAGTGTGGCAAGGAGAAACAAGTGAATCCAATATCATAGTTAGAGACTTCAATATGTCTTTATCAGAAATGAAGAGATCCAACAGGCAGAAAAATCAGTGAGGACAATAGTTGAACTGAACAACTCCATGAGTCAACTGGATATAACTAACATAGATATATTAGTCCATATACGTTATTCTCAAGCTCACATTGAACATTCAACAAGATAGGCCACATTCTAGATTATAAAAACACCTTAACAAATTTAAAGGAATAGAAATATACAAAGTCTTCTCTCAGACCACAGTGGAACTGAACTTGAAATTAATAACAGAAAGATTAATCAAAAGTCCCCAAATACATGGAGATTAAACCATACACTTTTTTTAAAAGATTTTATTTATTTATCTGATAGAGACACAACAAGAGAGGGAACACAAGCAGGGGGAGTGGGAAAGGGTGAAGCAGGCCTCCCACCAAGCAGGGAGCCTGATGCGGGGCTTGATCCCAGGGCCCTGGGATCATGACCTGAGCTGAAGGCAGATGCCTAACGACTGAGCCACCTAGGTGCCCCAACCATACACTTTTAAATAACATATGAGACAAAGAAGAAATCTCATGGGAAGTTGAAAAATATTTTTAACTAAATGGAAATGAAAACATAATTCATCAAACTTTGTGGTATGCAGCAAATGTGGTGCTTGTAGAAAAATTTATAACATTGTCTGCATGTACTAGAAGAGAAGAAAGATCTAAAATTAGTAGTCTAAATTTTCACTTTGGTAAACTAGGAAGAGAAGAGAAAATTAAATCATTAAAGCTAAAGTAAAAAGAAGAAAAGAAATAATAAGAATTATAGCAGAAATCAATGAAACTGAGAAGAGGAAATCAATAGTGAAAATCAACAAAACTAAAACCTGGTTTTTGAAAAGATCAATAAAGTTAGTAAACTGATAGCCAAACTAATTAAGGAAAAAAGAGAAAGGATACATAAATAATATCAGAAATGAAAGAGGAGACATCACTACAGATCTTATGGACATTAATATGATAATCAAGGAATACTGTGAACAACTCTATACCCACAAATTTCATAACCTAGATGAATTGGGCCAACTCTCTGAAAGACACAATTTGCCAGAAATCATACAAAAAGAAGTAATCTGAATAGTCCTATATGTATTAAAGACATTAAATAAAAATAATAAAGACATTTAATCAGTAATTAATAACAAATTAATAACCTTTCAAAACAGAAAGCACCAGGCCCAAATGGGCTCAGTTGTGAATTTTACTAAATATTTAAGGAAGAAATTATACCAATTCTCTACAATCCTTTTTGAAAAATAGAAGCAGAGGAAATGTTTTCTGACTTACTCTATGAGGCCAGTATGATCCTAATACCAAAACAAGAAATAGCATACAAGAAAAGAAAGTTTCAGATCATTATCTTTCATGTATATATGGATGTAAAAATCCTCATAAAATATTAGCAAATCAGATCTACAATGCATAAAAATATCATATACCATGACAAAGTGAATTTATTCCAAATGTGCAAGGCCAGCTCAATATTTGAAAATCAGTTAATATAATTCATCATATCAACAGACTGAAAAAGAAAAATCATATGATCATATTAATAGATACAGAAAAAGCATTTGACAAAATCCAACACCCATTCATGATTAAAAAAAAAAACAAACCCTCAATAAACCTGGAACACAGTGAACTTCTTCAACTTCATAAAAATTAGCTACCAAAAAAACTACAGCTCACACCAACTTGAATCTTTTCCATTAAGACCAGGTATAAGGCAAGAATGCCCCCCTTACCACTCCTTTTCCATATCATACTGGAAGTCCTAAGCTAATGCAATGACAAGAAAGGTTGGGGGATAAAATAAAGGTGTCTTTGTTCACAGATGATATGAATCCAAAAGAATGAACAAATAAACTCCTAGAACTAATAAGCAATGATAGCACACACAATTATAGCATACAAGTTTAATACGTAAAAATCAATTATTTTCTTATATAACAGCAATGAATAAGTGAAATTTGAAGTTAAAAACACAAATCCATTAGCACCCCACAAAAATGAAATACTTAGGTGTAATTTTAACAAAATATGTATAAGATGTATTTGAGGAAAACTACACAACTCTAATGAACAAAATTAAAGAACTAAATATATGGAGAGATATTCCACACTCATGCACAGGAGTAGTCAATATTGTCAAGATGTGAGTTCTTCTCAACTTGATTTATAGATTCAATGAAACTCCATTCAAAATCCCAGGAAGTTATTTTATGATTATGAACAAACTGGTTATAAAGTTATATGTAAAAGCTAATGACCCAGAATTTTCAACACAAGATTAATTAAGAGCAAGTTTGGAGGTCTGATGCTACCTGACTTTAAGACTTACAGCAAAGCTACAGTAATCAATACAACAAAAGAGTGGACAAATAGATCAATCAACCTAACAGAATAGAGAACTCAGAAAGAGATCCACATACATAATGTCAACTTATCTTTGGCAAAGAAGCAAAAGCAATGCAATGGAGCAAGGATGGCCTTTTCAGCAAATGTACACATTACATCCTTCACAAAATTTAACTCAAAATGAATCACAGATCTAAATGTAAAACACAAAATTATAAAACTAGAAGACAACATAGGAGAAAACCTAGATGATCTTGGATAAGGTGATGACTTTTTAGATTCAACACCAAAGGGATATTACATCAAAGGAAAATGATAAGCTACATTTTATTAAAATAAGAAACTCCGGTCAGTGGAAAACAATGTCAAAGGAGTAAAATGACAAATCACAGACTGGAAGAAAATACTTGCAAACCAGTAAGAAGATACACAGGTGGCAAATATGCATATGAAAGATGCCCTACATCATAAGTTATCAGGAAAATGTAAATTAAAACAATAATGAAATACCACTATATACTTATCAGAATGGCAAAAGTCCAGAACACTGACACCAAATGCTGGCAAGAATGTGAAACAAAAGTTATTCTCATATATTGCTGGTGGGAATGCAAAATGGTAGAACCATCTTCAAACACAGTTTGGTGGTTTCTTAACAAACTAATCATACTCTTATCATTTGATCCAGTAGTCCAGCTCCTTGGCATTTACCCAAAGGATTTGAAAATTTATTTCCGTACAAAAACCTGTACATGGATATGTATAGCAGCTTTATTCATAATCGCCAACTTGGAAGTGACTAAGATGTGTTTAGGTAGGCGAATGGATGAATTATGTTTTATCTAGGTAAAGAATAATAATGCTAATAAGAAATGAGCTATCGAGCACTGAAAAGATATGGACAAACTTTAAATGCATATTACTAAATGGAAGAAGCCAGTCCAAAAAGCCTGAGGAGACCATAGAAAGTTCAGTGGTTGCCAGAGTTTGGGTAGCTGGAGGGATGACTAGGTAGAGCACAGAGGATTTGTAGGGCAGTGAAAATGCTCTGTATGATACTATAATGACAGAAACACATCATTATACACTTGTCTAAACCCATCCCATGTACAATACAAAGAATGATCTGTAATGTAAACTATGGAATTAGGGTGATTATGATGTGTCAATGCAGGTTCATCAATTGTAACAAAGGTACCTCTCTGGTGGGGGATATTGGTAACAGGGGAGGTTATTTATGCATTGGTGCAGGAGATATATGGGAATTTCTGTACTTTCCTCTCAGTTTTGCTGTGAACTGCTTTAAAAAAAAGTCTTATAAAAAAATGGCAACAAAACTTTTTCTTCAGCTGACCTGTTATTCTCTTTCAGTTCCTGCTCTCTCCCCTCTCCTTCATAGCCAAACTTCTCAACTTTGTTTTTACTTCCTCTATTTCCCCACCATTCAGCTCAATATGATGTAGTTTCTGTGTCAGTTACATAGATGAAAATGGTCCCCCCAAGGTCAGCAGTGACTGCATTTTCTTGATCATTAGATTCCATAGACACTCTGCCCTTTACTTGTCCTTTTGGCAGCATCAGACACTATTGACCACACTCCTTCAAACATTCTCCTACTTCTCTGACTGCTCCCTTGTGTTTCTGTAATCTCAGGCTCCTCTACCTAAAGACCCTTGTACCTCACTCAAGAATTTTCATGGTGATTTTATTTAATTCTATGATTTCAACTGTCATTTACACACTGGTGACTCCTGAATTATAACTCTAGTCCAGACCTTGTTGCTGAATTCTAGTTTTATATGAAACTCCCTACTCAATATTGTTCACCAAGAAGTCTCAAAAAGACCTCATACTCAACATGTCTAAGACTGAACTCAGGTTCTTTAGCCCTACAACTACCCTTTTCTAGTATTTCTTTTTCCAAGGAATGACCATTACTTTTTAGTGATGCTGATCAGTTGTTTAAATATACTAATGCATTTAATTCTCATTACAGCTCTATAATATGGCTACAATATTATTTCCATCTCAAAGATGAGAAAGAGTAGTTAAGAGTCACCTTAAGATCATACCATTAGTAAGTGGCAGACGATATTTGAACATAGACAGGATGAGGGTACACACTCTCAATCATTACCTTTTTTTGTGTTTACTGTAGGTATAGGCTAGAAACTTAGGAGTCATTTTTCATGCTTTCTTTTCTCCCCAAATATCTGTTTTCAAATCTGTATATTTTCACCTTCTCACAAAGTCATTCCTTTTTATTCATCATAACTAAATCACCGCATATATCCAAACTACTAAAATCTCCTATTTCAGCTGCTAAAACAGACTCCACACTCCAAAGAGAGACATCTTCTTAAAACATAATTCTGCTTATATTACTTGTGCAAGGAACACTTCAAAATTTCCATTGTTCTTGAGATGATGACTAACAATTATAATGTAGTTGTCCATCCAATGTGTGATTTAGCCTTTGCCCCTCTCTCTCTCCAGCCTCATCTGTCAGCACTCTGCAGTTACTAGCTGCTTTCCCTTCACACTGACCGGCTTTTGTTTCCTCAAACTTACTTGCTCCATCCACAGCATTTTTATTTCCTCCAACTACCTGCTCAGAGCCAGCCCCTCTCCTGAGGAGACTCTGAGCTTCACCCCTCTCCTTACCTGGATAACTCTTACCCATCTTTCAGACCTGGCTTAAGAGTTCCTTCCTTATGGAACCTTCCCTGACAACCCAGCCTAGACTTGTTTTCTTTGTTTTGGGCTCTCCCTCATGAAGAACATTCATCTCTATTTGTATTATTCATTCAGTATATTATTATATAATTAACATCTTTTTTACCAATCAGAATATCATTTCAGTTACATGAAAGCACACTGTCTTACTTTTGTTCACTTTAGTAGCCCCAATGCCTGGTACTGACACACAAGAAGCATGCAATAACTTAGAAATTTCAGTTAGGTAGATATCATCCCTGAAACTTTCTGGACAGAGGTTTCTCTATCTTCTTTTCTTTGCTTTTCCTTTGTCTTTTCTCTTCTTTTCTCTTTTACTTCCCTTTTCTTTTTTTTTTTCTTCTTTTCTCTTTTCTTCTTTTCTTTCCTCTCCCTCTCTTTCCTCTTTATTTATTTATTCAACTTATTTACTTATTTATTTTTTAAGATTTTATTTATTTGACAGAGATCACAAGTAGGCAGAGAGGCAGGCAGAGGGCAGGAGGGAAGCAGGCTCCCCACTGAGTAGAGAGTCCGATGCGGGGCTCGATCCCAGGACCCTGAGATCATGACCTGAGCTGAAGGCAGAGACTTAACCCACTGAATCACCCAGGCGCCCCTCTTCTTGATTTATTTTTAATGAGAAAGAGCTTTGAGACATTTAAATCATTTTAAAAGGATAACCATTTGTAACAAGCTTCCACATCATCGGTCGAGAAGGGGATAAACTTCTATAGACAAAAATTTTAGCCCCCCTCTATGTCTAGTTTCAAAAGAGTTACCCTAAGTCTGGTTTCTGCCAGCCTTTCCATACTCACTTGTTGTGCCAGCATCTCTTTTTTAAAGCTCTGGTTCGTTAACGATCACACTGGAGGAGACCTGAAGAGCTCATTTCTATTAAGATGGAAAGATTGATAAAGAATTAAGGGGTTTCTTAAGTTTTAATTGTGTAAGTGAAATGATTAGAGATAACCTGGGGGTGGAGGATTCTCGCTGGTCATTTGCACCTTCTTTCCCATGCCTACCTCTTCTTCTATAGCCAACACTTTTCAGTATGAAAATGAAGCCAAACCTCAGACATTGGAACTAGCAGAATCATGAGTATAAGGTAAATCTACCTTAGGGTCTATGATACACAGATACACTCAAAAATTTGTAAGGCTTTTTTTTTTTTTTAAACAATACTAAAGATTTCTCAGGTGGAGGAATGTTACTTTAACAGACTTAGTTCTGTCCTTGACTAGCAGTGTTATCATGGTTGAACCTAGGAAACATGTTCCTACACTCACTTCAATTCCCACTAATCTCTCCTGCTTCCAGGCCTAAGAGTATTCAGAAACCTCAGTGGATATTGTGACAGAATTCTGGCTAGTTCAAACCACCAAGTGCTCTAACTTCTGAAATACAATTCTAAAATATTAGCAAATATCTTTCAAAATGGCCAATTATTGCTGGACCAAAGTACATTCTAGGACAGTTGCAACAGTAAAGACATGAAAACATGGAAAGACTTTACCCTAAATGAAATAAAGCAAAAGAGCAGAAAGTGTATTCAGTTTATTATCAGAACAATTATAAAGCCATTCTTTGAGTTTAAAACTGAGTTTCTATGTTATTTGTCTAAAAAAAAAGTCTATTGAATAATTTCTATGTGCCAAGCATTATTCTGGGTGTTCTGCAGAATGAAATCATGATGTGTTAGTGATGGAAGTACCTTAGGGATCTAATAGGTGAAGCTAGCAGAAGCTCACATCAGTAACATGACTCTAAAACACCACAAGTGAGAAACAAAGTCCCTGTCCTCAATGTGCTCAATTTTGTGTTCTAAATTATCTTTACAAATGGTAAATGCTACCATTATTGTAGAGGTGTCTGAAATGCATGAATGCATGCATCTGTCATATCTCTCGGTTAAGGGAGGACTTCACCCAAAGCCAAAGATGGGCCTAAAAATGTCCATAAACCAAGTCTAGTTTTGTGACTAGCTTGGTATTCCTTCTAATTTAATCTTAAAAGAGGTACATCAAAAAAGCAGGATCAACTTTATAAGCCTGAGAATGCTTCTGTTCTCCAACCTTAAGTGGTCACATTGGACTCACAACACTAATTTTTTCCATCATGCACAGCTGTTATCACAAATGGAGAACCATGACTTCATGTGTGGACTATGAGTACAGACAGGAGATCTGCTATCAATAAACTCAGTATCTCTAACTTCATCATCTAGAAAACCAGGCAAGACTTTTTTTATCCAACAGCATAGCTTTTGCAAACTTCTCTCTAGTGAAGTGAAGCAGTAAAACAACATTATCTCTTAATTTCATGCTTTAGAGGGCAAACTGTGGCCCATGGACCAAATCCAGCATGCCATCTGTTTTGTGAAAACAGCAGAATTGAGTGTGAGAAATAGTATATGGCTTACAAAGCCAAAGTGTTTACTATCTGGTCTTACCCTGAGAAGTTTGCTGATCCCTGCTCTAAAGTGACATAATTAAATAACAACAAAAATGTAGGTAGATTCTTCGTTATCACAAAGTTGGATTACAAATGAAAAGTTGGTAATTTGTTAATACAGTTCCTTAGTTAAATGTATGAAACTATAATACAGATTAAACAATAGGAATTTTGTGAATGGAAAGACTCAAATAAACCTCTCTTAATCCATCACACACAGAATAGATTGGTCTGAAATGTTCTTCTTTCAAGACATAAACTATTATTTTAGATATCATGTTTGATGACTTTGTATTCATGATTATTCTGATATAAAACCTTATGCTATGTTTTTAAAAATTACTCAGGTATGGGAAAGTTACTTAGCAGACCTAGTTCTGTTCTTGACCAGCAGTGTAATCACTGTTAAACCTAGGAATCATGTTCCTACACCCCAGTGTTCTCATCTGTGAAAGGAAGGGCTTAAACTGTATACCTTCTGGGGTTTTGGGCTCTGAACTCTATGACCAGTAGGAGCAAAACTTTTTTGATTCCCATCAATTCCAAGAGACAGATTAAATTATTGTGGTATTGAAATTTTGTTAAACCAAATATTGAGATTAATGCTGCCTCAGATATGTTGGGCTGCTTCACCTCTTGGAGTACCAATATGACAAAGGACAATTGATCCTGTGAATATGCAATAAAAATAATCAATTTTAATTTTATGGTGATGTAGTCAAGTCTCTATGCAATTTTCTAAATTCAATCATTGCAAAAACAGTTTAATAAAGTAGAATGATTACGACTAAGTTGACATTTAAATTTTATTTATACTAGTCTAGGAATACAAATGTCTCAATGAGGGATGCCTGGGTGGCTCAGTTGGTTAAGCGGCTGCCTTCGGCTCAGGTCATGATCCCAAGGTCCTGGGATAGAGTCCCACATTGGGCTCCTTGCTCAGCGGGGAGATTCCTTCTCCCTCTGCCTCTCTGCCTGCCTCTCTGTCTACTTGTGCTCTCTGTCTGCCAAATAAATAAATAAAATCTTAAAAAAAAACAAAAAACAAAACCAAATGTCTCAATGAACATTTGATAAGGTAAAATTTTAATCTGTCATTAGCTGGTAGTTTTCAGTGTAGCCTAGTATTCATAAATATGTACATTCACATACATGAAAAAAAACTGTAGTTATTCAGGTTATTATCCATATAACTCTTTAAAATCTACTAAAATGAATGACGTTGGAAAGGGGCTGTGTATCAGGTAGTTGAGGTTAATATCAAAATAGGGCTATGTTGTGGTGGAAGATATGGGCAAAGGGTGCCATCGATGATCTCAGGGAGTTCTAATAGGACAATGTGACCATTCCTGACCCAGATTCTTCATATGATAGAAGATATTTCCAGCCTATTATTCTATTTGTAAAATATATAGCTTTGAATCACAGAATCCCATTAAAAAAAAAATCCTGAACGATCCATTTCAGGATCTTGAATTTGCTGCTCTAAAAGAAAAATAGATTATCCTTTGTGAGTTTTTCCTGCAGACATAGGCTTCATGCATAATTCCCTTTGGGATTTGCTGAGCTTTTTAAAACTCACAGAAGTCATCTATTTACTCTCACTTCACCAGCAGAGTCACTGGAGCCTCATGTTATGCAGATCCAGCATTTGACACAAAGGGCGGGGAGAGAGACACATAGCCTTAGTGATGCAAACCATGAAGCAAGAAGGTCACAGAGTGAGAGCCAAGCCACCCATAAATGCAGCCGCGATGAGCCACAGAGGCAATTCCCAATCTTACTTATAGAGTACACCACCCTGAATTTTAGAGATGGAAAGGAGTTTTGAGATTGTAGAACATATTCTTCATTTTATTTAAAAACTGAGATAACTGAGGCCAAGTGAGGTTAGGAGACTAATGTAGGGCTCTAGAGCTAACAAGTGGCACTGCCAGAACTGAAACCCTCCTGACTACCAGTCAACCCCATAGAACACTCCCCATGTTGCCCCATACAGAGAGAACAGGAGCCGAGTGCCAAAGAGATGGGTGCACTCAGTAAACATGGCCAGCAGCAGATCTTTGACTCTGGACTTTACTATAAACTTAAAAAAAAAATTCTCCAGCAATCACAATATATAATAAAAGCTGTACTCAGAATACCAAATTGTCCCAAGAATGTGCATTTACAAAGAAAGGCAGAGAAACCCTAGGATGTTGAAATCTCAAGGCATAGCTTAAAACAGACAGAAAAGCAGATCTGTGTCATCAAGAAGAAAAAAAAATTCTATTTTGAAAAAGAAGAATGGATTTTGCTGGAATAGACTCAGGGTGGAGTAGGAAGTGTCTACATTTGAGGGTGTTAACTCATTTTTGTAAACCATATGCCAAAAGTCAGAGGAAATCCCCAATAATCTCAGCAAAGGAAATATTTTTTAAAGATTTTTTAAAATGCATCTTTTTAAAATAATACATACTTCCCCCACCCCGGCTCATGTACAGTTAGCCTCAAACAGAAAGCTGTATTACAAAAATTCTTTAAATTAAATGATTATTATCTGGTCTTTATTTACAAAATTCATATTACATAAGGAGCTACTGCATTTCTTTCAATAGAGTACTTGCATGGGAGTATTCCGTCAGGTACAGATCTAGCCAAATCTTGCCCATTTCTCTAAAGTCTTGCTGAATTCCCATATGGCCACACACCTGGATGGCCAAGAGCCTTCGGAGCTGTTTAAGTCTATGTTTTATTTTTATTTTTTTTAAGATTTTATTTATTTATTTGATAGACAGAGATTACAAGTAGGCAGAGAGAGAGGAGGAATCAGGTGCCCCGCTGAGCAGAGAGTGGGGCTCCATCCCAGGACCCCAGGATCACAACCTGAGCCAAAGGCAGCGGCTTAACCCACTGAGGCACCCAGGCACCCTAAGTCTATGTTTTAAAAAAGGCAAAGTGTACTCTTTTTTTTTTTTTTAAAGATTTTATTTATTTATTTGACAGAGATCACAAGTAGGCAGAGAGGCAGGCAGAGAGAGAGGAGGAAGCAGGCTCCCCGCTGAGCAGAGAGCCCGATGCGGGGCTCGATCCCAGGACCCTGGGATCATGACCTGAGCCAAAGGCAGAGGCTTAACCCACTGAGCCACCCAGGCGCCCCGGCAAAGTGTACTCTTAACCATGCCCAATCTCTGATAGTGCTTAGGCTATAGAAGGTAATTAATAAGTATTTGTTGAATGAATTCTTATTGATTTGAAGCAGAAACTAGGCTCCTTACTCCATAACAATGCTCAGTGTCAAAATCAGAAGCATTGATCTGGCTTTAACATGTGCTGGGCTTTGCTTCTGTCAAAAGTGGCATGTTTAGTTGGACCTCTGGGGAAGTAGTTATAGTTCCTTCCAAAGTGAACCCACTAAAATATATGACCAAGCACATAGAGCCTAACTCAGTTATCCACTTGCAGAGTAGTATCACATTTAGAGATATATGGACGCTGATTGGCAGGTCTTACATTGCCTCTCTCAAGTGTTGAAAAGAACCAAAGAACTTGGAGTCCAGCAACTTTTATTAAATTTACTTGTTCTCACTCACTCTAGAGGTAGTGCCCAGACTTTCACATGACTAGACTTCTCTTATCTGTGCCATCACATACTGCTACCCTCTTGTCTCCCTCTCCTCAGGGATGAGGGTTCCTGCACCCTTAGCTTGTTATCCTGCCCTCCTAGAGCAGTGCCCTTCAGCAGTTTGTGCTGAAAGCTTTCCTCTGTGCTTGTAGCATTGCTCTCCCTCCGTAGGGAGTGGGGAAGGTGGACAAATACAAGTGAGCAATGGAGACTGGGAGGGCTGTGAAGTCCCTCCTGTTATTAATTCTCCGTCTCATTATCCAAACAAAATGACTGGGAGGTGGCCCTTCACAGGTGTTGGTGTCACATGCTCCATACCAAGCATTTTTCTTTTGAATCCTAATTTTAAAAAGTGAGTTAATCCAAGGAGTTCATCAAGCTAAGAGACCTTAAAGCTGCCTTCTTGGTAATTATAACTACTTCAAGAAATTTTGGTGGTTGATGATATCATTTTGAGGGTTAAATATAAACAGAGAGCCACATAGTTCTTTGGTTCTTTTCAACACTTGAGAGAGGCAATGTAAGACCTGCCAATCAGCGTCCATATATCTCTAAATGTGACACTACTCTGCAAGTGGATAACTGAGTTAGGCTCTATGTGCTTGGTCATATATTTTAGTGGGTTCACTTTGGAAGGAACTATAACTACTTCCCCAGAGGTCCAACTAAACATGCCACTTTTGACAGAAGCAAAGCCCAGCACATGTTAAAGCCAGATCAATGCTTCTGATTTTGACACTGAGCATTGTTATGGAGTAAGGAGCCTAGTTTCTGCTTCAAATCAATAAGAAATCATTCAACAAATACTTTTTAATTACCTTCTGTAGCCTAAGCACTATCAGAGATTGGACATGGTTAAGAGTGTACTTTGCCGGGGCACCTGGGTGGCTCAGTGGGTTAAAGCCTCTGCCTTAGGCTCAGGTCATGATCTCAGGGTCCTGGGATCCAGCCCCACATCAGGCTCTCTGCTCAGCAGGGAGCCTGCTTTCCCCTCTCTCTCTGCCTGCCTCTCTGCCTGCTTGTGATCTCTGTCTGTCAAATAAATAAATTTTTTAAAAAAGTGCACTTTGCCTTTTTAAAAACATAGTCTTAGGGCGCCTGGGTAGCTCAGGTCATGGTCTCAGAGTCCTAGGATTGAGCCCCACATTGGGTTCTCTGCTTATCTCTCTCCCAACATGCCTGGCAAGTTCCCCACAAACACTGTAGTACAGTGAGGACTTTCTACAGTGAAGGTATTACTCAGTGCTGTTTCCAGGACATATTGAACATGTAAACAGAATAGGTTGCCTCTTATCTGACACGATTTGAGAGATGTAAGGAGGACTCTCATGCTTTAACAAATTCTTCCCTTCAAATCCTACCTGGTGGAAATCTTCCCATTGGAGAATATAGATCCTCTTGCATTATTGCTTTATTCATACAAACATCTTTAGAAAAAAGTAAATGTTTCAGAGAACCAAGATATTTAGCTGTTAGCCATTAAGACCTTACTATGAATGAAAATACAACATTTTCAAGGAGTAGACTAGCAGGAATGGGGCAGTGACTAGAGAAATTTTTATAGATGGGTAGTCTGGAGCTGAAAGTATTGCGAAGAGAAGGCAAGTCTGGAGTGGGGCAATAGAAGTCTTTATAGGTATTAAGTTCAGGAGAGGAGAACACCAAGAATGTGGGTGGGTCCCAAAGACATGTTGATGCTTACCACCCATTCTGGATTTCCCCCCAGTTTTAAAGCTTCCTTATAGAGGATTGTATCACACAATAAAAATGGAAATAACTGACAAGTACAGAGCTTGATATATGGTAAAAATTTAGCAGATGTTAATGGAAATTGAATTTAATCATCTGCTTGTCAACATGTTTGTCTGTCTTTGTCCCGACAAAACCACAGGTTTTTTTTGTTTGTTTGTTTGTTTTAAATGAGTGGATCAAGAACCAGGTCATTAAAAAATAGATCTTTTAAATGGAAATTAAAACAGAAAAGAGGTGTAAGGGTTCTTGCCAGTCAAATCAGCTAGCATTTTGTCAGGAAGGAATCATAGAAATGTGGGCTGAGAAGGGTGTGCCTTCCAAAAAAGAGGTAGAAGGGAGGGCAACTGGCAATGGAATGTCATGCCCTTAACACCAGATTCCCACAGAAACATTTCTGCAAGTCGGTAATTTCACCTCAATAGCTCAGTGCATCCCTGTGTTAGAGTTTCCTTGATTAGGTAGAGCTAGCATAGCTATTCAAACAACATCTGTACTATATTTTAGAAAATGAAGCATTTTCTAATTTCACACAAACTTTTGTGTGAAAAAAGCTATCTGTACTGAGAAGAATCCACAAATAAACTGCAAATATGTAAAAAATATCTTTGAGATGTGAAAACCACTCTCTGGGCCAAGAAGACAAACGATGGCTGACCACTCAGTTTAAAAAGGATCCTACAAGGCAGCTGCAAATGTACACAAAAGCAATCGGGTTCCAACAAGCGTTCGCCCACTTTAAAGAAATCAAACAATGAAGTTATTCTTTTTGCCAGTCAAGGCTCTTTGACATGATGTTATCTTCAAATGTTAATGCACATTTTTAAATTCCATTAGGTTCTACATTTTCCTAACCTGTTTATAGTGTTTGAGGCCCAATGAGATACCTAAGTACTAAGATTTCCTTTTTCTTCCTCATAAATGCTAGATTTCTTAGGCCTTGGCTGGAGAAAACACTCATGCTCAACCATAATAACAGCATCGCCATGTCCATTCACTGAAACAATATATATGATCTACCCTGTGGGACAGGAGTAGAGAATACAGTCAATCAACCTTTACTATTAGCAGACTCCGTAAATTTTTCCTACTCACATAGTTTATTTTTAAGCCCAAAATCAATACCTGCAGCACTTTTGTGGTCATTTGTGGACATGCATAGAGAAGCAAAAAAATGTGAGCTACCTGATGTGCGTATTTCCAGCTGAGGCTGAACAGGGCACCACTGCTTCCTTATTTCAGCTCTCAGACTGTAAACAAGCATCCTTTACACAGTCTGTTTAGTGCTATGTTTTTTTCCATGTATGTGTTTTTTGTTGCTGATTTCCCTGTTTAAAATGGCCCCCAGATGTAGAGCTGAGGTGCCGTCCTGTGGCCTTACAAAGCATAAAATATGTATATCAGATAGGTTCTGTTCAGGCATGAGCTATAGTGCCCTTGGCTTGAGTTTAATGCTAATGAAGCAACATATATATCAGATTCATTGTCTTTAAATAGAAACATATGAAAACAAGGGTCGCCTGGGTGGCTCAGTTGGTTAAGTAGCTGCCTTCGGCTCAGGTCATGATCCCAGCGTCCTGGGATCGAGTCCCACATCGGGCTCCTTGCTCGGCAGTGAGCCTGCTTCTCCCTCTGCCTCTGCCTGCCACTCTGTCTGCCTGTGCTCGCTCCTGCGTGCTCTCTCTATCTGACAAATAAATAAATTTTAAAAAAAAGAAGCATATGAAAACAAGGTTAAATATTGATTGGCTGACAAAATTGTGATCAGAGACTCTCAGGAAACTAACCCTGTATTTCGCCTAAAGGGATAGCTCAATGTTTGCTAATAAAGTGTCTGCAGCAACTTTATAGAACATAACTACTGTGAGTAATGAGACTTAACTGTATTGTGGTCCATGGTTTATGGTGAAAAAAATAAAATTCAAAGAAACTGAATCATTTCCTTTAATGTCACCCACCCAGGTAGAAGGAGGTAAAGACTAAAATTGAGGTGCTTTATTTCCAAGTCCAATGATCATTTTTTCTGCCTAATCCCACCTTTCTCTAATCTCACCTTAGTTATGGATCTAGAGAAGGCTTTCCTTTACACATTACATGGGATGGCCAGATTTACTCAGCATTCTCCAGTCCAGAGGACTCTCTTTCAAAGTGCGTCTTTTTTAAAATATGAAAGGGGTGCCTGGGTGACTCAGTTGGTTAAGCATCCCACTCTTGACTTCTGCTCAGGTCATGATCTCAGGGTCATGAGATCAAGCTCTGTGTTGGGCTCTGTGTTCAATGCAGAGTTTACTTGAAATTCCTTCCCCCTTTTTTCCCCTACCCCTCTGCTTCTCTCCTTGCTCACACTCTCTCTGTCTCTCTAAAATGAATAAATACATGCAGTCTAAAAAATATGAAAAACAGCTGAAATTGAATTTTGAAGCTGAAAGGGGCAAAGACTACATGACACTTCAACTTAGGTGTTGTAATTTTAATGTCTGAGTTATGATGATTCATGATTAAAAGATAGAGGGAGGGAAGGAGATAAGATTAGACCTCATTGAATGTTCCCTCTGTACCAGGCAAATATAGCCAATTCCAATTTTACCTTATCTCCTAAGAAATCTGTAGGTTCAGCAAATTTATTTAGCTATTATCTTTTAGAAAAGATGGTGGTTTCTAAGAAAATTGATCTCATATATTTTTAAAGAAAGATTCCTAACAGTACCAACAAGTCTCTAAAATTCAAAACTTATCTCTTTCCTGTTAGAACAGCAAAAAATTAAAGAAGAAAAAAAATCAGCAATACCAAGCTATGGCAAGGGTATGGAACAACTGAAATCTTCATAGTTTGCTATAAAAAGTATATAGCTTCTTGAAAACAGTTTGGTACTTCTTATAAAGCTAAACATATACTGAATATCTGACAAAGCAACCCTACTTCTATATATTTACCCAAGAGAAATGAAAGTATATGTTCACACAAAGATGTGTAAGCAAATTTTTATAGCTGTTTTAATCATAATTGCCCAAACTAGAAACAATCTAGAAGTCCATCAATTACTGAGTAAACAATTAGTGGTTCAGCCATATAACAGAATTCTACTCAACCAATAAAAAGAACTACTAACATCTGCAACAATGTGGATGTATCATGAGAGCACTGTACCAAGTGAAAAAATCTAGACAAAAAGTCTACATAATACATGCTTCTATTATAGGACATTCTGAAAGGGCAAAACTGTAGAGACATTCAGATCAGTGGTTGTCAGAGGCTGGGAGTAGGAAGAAGAGTTTGACTACAAAGGAGCACAATGGGATTTTCTGGGGTGATAAAAATGCTTTATATCTTGACTGAAATTGACAAAATATAAAAGTTTATCAAATTGGATGAAACAAGGGTAGACAAATAGGAAACAGGCATCTTTCACAGTGTTTTTAAATTTTGAAGGAAAGAGGAAAGTTGCCTATTCTCTAGATTAAGCTGAACCACAAAAGATTATTTTCTTTTTAAAAAAGATTTTATTTATTTATTTGAGAGAGAGAATGAGCCAGTGAGTGTGTACAAGCAGGGGGAGGGAAAGGGAGAGAGAGAATCCCACTGAGTGCAGAGCCCAAAATGGGGCTCCATCTCACACCCCTGGAAACCTGCCCAAGATGCTGTTTGAGATTCTCTTTCTCTAATATACAACAAGCAAGTTTTTTGCAGACAGTCTAGATAAAGTATTTCTTCTGTTTTATGAGAAGTTAGTAACTTTTAACAGGTTGACCTGAAGATTATTTAATAATTAGATATATTAAAAACAATATGGAGAACTTTTTAAAGAATATGGTTACAATCATGTTATCTTAGAAAAAAGGGAAAGATACTGAGAAAGTACAAATGTTTCATTTGAATGTAGATAAAAGCCTTTAATCATTGTAAGTTTCTTCCCTCTTTTGTTTTATTGTAATAAAATGGTAAAGCAAGATGACAAAATGAAACCTAAAAGCAATACATGAGTCCAAGGAACAAAGTCACTTAGGACTGAATGCCACTGCTGCCTTGGAAGAGAAGAGCCAGTGAGGATGAAGGGTGCTTCACTTCCCAGGACAGAGTGGGGAAAAGATCCTAAGACAGTGATCTCTAGTCACAGTTGTGACTCTTCCCATGGCACACTGCCTGTTTGGATGATGGTTTCAGATTTTACTCAATTTTTTGGCCTTCCTTACTTTTTTCTTTGCCACAGCATCCCTCACAACTCGAGTTTGCTTCAAAAGCCCGAATGTTTGCTTAATTAAGTGTGTTCATCAACAGTGGATAAAGGAGTGGTAGGAAATGAGCTGTTTTTACTGCTAAAACAGCCCTTCCTTGGCAACTCTGATAAGACGCTCTGGGAAGGTCAAGTCTGTGGTGCTTTGAACCTGCATGAAAGCAAGAGACCACATGGAGCCTTGTGATTCCTTGAATGATGATACACAATGGTAAAAAAGACTTGGGATTTAGACTGGAATTTGGTCTGGAAAGAGGAACTAAGCAGGAAGACTCTTTATCCCTTGTGACCTATATCATCCAAGAGACCCAGATATTGACTGGCCAAGGAACAGGCCAATTGGCTGGAAACTGCTTACCCAATTTTATGTTTTGTTACTTGTGTTATTAATAAGGTCTTAGTAACTGGTGATAAGTGTCTTATTTTTCTTTGTAATCATTTCATAAACAATGGTATTTTTGAAGGGAGCAAATGAAGTCGGCTTAAAGCACTAATCACATTCATTAATGAAGTCACACTAGAGGTCAAATATAGGTAGAGCATTTATTATATTGTAGTATCCTGTTTAGTTCATCTATTTCTTTTGCTAGGATAGAAACTTCACAGGAACAGTAACCATTGTTCTTCTTTATATCTTTGTCCTTCCTAACATTAGTTAGGTGCTTATAAAGTCTTTTTCAATAAGAGACAAGAAATTTCACAAATGCCTACCCTGGAGGTATAATTAATGAAGAATGTTATGGCATAAACTTTAGCATGAGGTCAAAGCCAAGGCCAAAGGCTAAAGAGTTAAGAGCCTGGCCTGATCCAAGTTCGTCCCAGGAGTCCCATTTGTTCCTCAGGGGAATTCAGGGATGTAGGTCAGCTAGAGGGTGGATCTTGATCTGGTTCTCTTTAAGCTCTCTTGGGCACAGGTCAACTTTCCTAAATGATAGCATGTCCAATACAGACTCACCCTTGGCCTTGGGCCAGTCCTGAAATGGCCTCTGGAATGAAAGTCAAGGCTATCTATTAAGTCCTCAGAAGACATGGTCTTTAAACTGCTCTAACCTATCAAATATTTTCTGTGATTACTTTAGAAGGTTATTTGTTTACATATTGTTTTCAAATGTAATATGTTTTCAGTCCCTCTTTGGTGAGCATTTATGCCCAGTTTTTTTGTAATGGATCTAAAAACTATCCTCCAGGATTTATTTCCACTTATCTTTTGCCTATCAAAGTCATATGCCAATAAATAAAATGATCTGTATTTCTCATTCTATTTTTAACTCCACTTAAATCATCTTTTGCATTACAGTAAAAAAGCATTCTCTGTATTATCTATTGTTACATAATAAATTAGCCCAAAGCTTAGATACTTAAACAACAATAAGCATTTATTATCCATACAGTTGCTATGGATTCGGAAGGAATTTGGGAACAGGTTGGCTAGGTAGTTACAATTCAGAACCTCCAATTCAGAACCTCTATGAGATGCATTCAAGATATTGACCAGCGCTATAGTCATCTGAAGCCTTGACTGGGGCTGGAGGATGCACTTCCAAAATGGTTCTTTCATATGGCTCACAAATCAGTGTTGGCTATGAGGAGAAAGAAGTCTCAGTTTCTCACCATGTAGCCCTCTCCACAAGACTTCTCCATATTGAGTGATTTCAAGAGCAAGGTGTGAACTGCATTGTCTTTTATTACCTAGCCTCAGAAGTCACACATCTTCATTTCACTTCTTCTGTATGCTAATGGAACACAGGCCTGCATGTTTCAGTATGGGAGGGAACTCTAAAAAGGCCTGAATACCAGGAGAGGAGGACCTCTGAGGATTATTTGAATACTATATTTCTACATTTAATTTTTTTGCACCACAACAAAACTAACAGCATAAAACAAACTGTGTCTTCACATCTTTGTTGTGAAGTTTGAGATTTTTCACAAACCATCTCAAAGCCCTTTCTGTGTGTTCTATGCACATAGTGGTAATCCTTCTAGCCACTTACTTGATACATCCTAATTCTAACTCAGTAAAAGGCAACTGTTTAGACATAAGGCTCTTAACTTTACCGGCTTCTAGACATCTTCGAGAATCTCAACACCTCAGGGCCAATATCCTCCAAAATGTACATCCAAGTACACTACTTGGCATAGAACTGTAAGAGTTTTATGGACTCCCAGAGCTAAGAAAAAAAAAGTCTAACCTACACAGTGTTTTCAGCTGGCTGCCAAATATGAATATCATAGCTAGTGCTCAATAATGTTTTTTTTAATTATTTTTTTGGGGGGGGGACGCCTGGGTGGCTCAGTGGTTTAAGCCTCTGCCTTCAGCTCGGGTCGTGATCTCAGGGTTCTGGGATCGAGCCCCACGTCGGGCTCTCTGCTCAGCAGGGAGCCTGCTTCCTCCCCTCTCTCTGCCTGCCTATGATCTCTCTCTCTCTGTGTCAAATAAATAAATAAAATCTTTAAAAAATTATTTTTTTTAAGATTTTTTATTTATTTCACAGACAGAGAGAGATTACAAGCAGCCAGAGAGGCAGGCAGAGAGAGAGGGGGGAGCAGGCTCTCCACTGAGCAGAGAGCCCGATGCGGGGCTCGATCCCAGAACTCTGGGATCATGACCTGAGCTGAAGGCAGAGGCTTTAACCCACTGAGCCACCCAGGCGCCCCTCAATAATGGGTTTATGTCCAGTATTAGCCAAGGGGCTGGCTACCAGTCTATGTAAGTAAAAATAGCAAAGAACTTTTATGCAAAATATCAAGTTTATCTTCAATTTCACAATTGTTATTTTTCTTGATTGACCTGGAAAACTGTTTATACTGTAGGATTTCTTGAGTTTGGGTTATACTTAACAGATGCTTCAGGCTAATATTAAGCATTAACTTTAACATATATATACACAAGTGAATGACTCTAATATCTCATAATGTCACCAAAAACCTTGCAGCCCCAGTTTTAAACATTACTCACTACCAAACAAGGTTACATTAATGGTGAATGCAGCTCAGAGTTCCAGCCAGGTATGGAAAAAAAGGTTGTTTCTAGGTATAAGAGCAGACAGAAGTTCATCACAAGAATCAGTGGTGAACTTACTGTCTCAAGCTAATTTTTTTCTGCAGACATGTCTCCTATACTAACAATGGAAACCATGGGTTCTCCAAGTTTACAGAGCTATAATAAGCTAGCTAAGTTCCTCTTAATCACTTTCTTTGAAGCAGTGTCTCAGGACTTGGTGCTGATTATATAAAAAGATCAGTCTTATTTCTCTAGACACAGTTAATCTCACCAGAATCAACAGTGATAGTTGCTAAACATGCAGATGACCAACCTACTATATCAGAATCTGGTATGAGTGTAGTACGGGGTAGGGGGCATGAAGGGAGGGGATAGGGAAGGTAGGGCTCTGTATACTTAACAGATTCACTAAGTCAGTGGTTTGCAAAAATGTGGTCCCAGGGCCAGCAGCACCAGCAGCCCCTGGAAACTTGTGAAAAACGCAAATTCTCCAGGCCACCTCCTCTCTGACCCACTGAGTCGGAAACTCTGGGGACAGTGCCCAACACTCTGAGGTTTAATAAACCCTCCAGATGCTTCTGATACTAACTCAAACTTGAAGACCACTGCTCTTAGTGATTCCTTGCTCTTCAATAGTCTGAGAATTATTATCTCCAGGCTTATTAAACAGCTGTGTCTCAATAAAACAAAATTCATGGGCTTATTTTCCTATTCCCATCTTCCATAACCAGAGCTAGTGGATGGATGTAGGATGCAAGTACCATAAAGGAGAAAAGTAGGTGGGAGAGAGACTTTAGTTTCAAAGCAGATAAATGGAGGTAATATTCTTCACCTTAAAAAGGGTGGGGGGGGCACCTGGGTGGCTCAGTGGGTTAAAGCCTCTGCTCAGCTCAGGTCATGATCCCAGGGTTCTGGGATCAAGCCCCGCATCAGGCTCTCTGCTCGACAAGGAGCCTGCTTCCCTTCCTCTCTCTGCCTGCCTCTCTGCCTGCTTGTGATCTCTGTCTGTCAAATAAATAAATAAAATCTTAAAAAAAGGGGGGGGGCGACAAATGTTCTCACAAAATAAGAAAGTGCCTAGAAAGAAATATCCCTAAAAAGATCTTGACTTTGCTAATGCTTATCCTTTAATGCCTTTTAAATCATTTGATAATGTAATTTACAGGAAGTTTATTTAATGGCAATGCCTGTGGTCCCTTTGTGGCCTATGAAACTCCAGCAATGAAAAGGAATGTTTGAAATGGATGTTTCTGGGATACCACAGAAACCTTACAGATGACATGTGAGCATGGTTTATGATGACTTTGGAAAACACTACAGTAAATACTTGTTGTCTTAATTTTCTGACATAAGTGAAAACAGATGCTTAGAATGAATGGCTGATTAAGAACAAGTGTTATATAATGCAATTCAGCTGAGAAATTTAGGGGATTATAAAATTAAATTGTGTTCTTTGTAAAGAGCCGTGAAAGGCACCTGAAAGTATTTGAAAAAGCACTGCCATGTTGCTGAAAAATTGTGAAAATGAGATTTCTTGCCAAGAGTATGTGGAGAAGGAATTTTGACTAACCAGGAGTACGAAGTATCATTATTTCCTTAAGTGACTTAAGGAAATTTTAATTAGTCTTTCTGGAGATTGAGTTTAATATCAATATTTGAAATTTGAGTTACTGTCTTCCAAAACAGGGTAATGAAAATACTCACTTGCTCCAGTGAAAGACTGTTTATAAAGATTTTTCAACTAGATTGTTCCATATAAGAGCAAAACCCTAAACCATAGTAATACCGGTATGTTAATCAATCAAAAACCAGTGGTTCCCCATACCAAGTTTAACCCATTTCTAGGTCTTTCATCTATTTCATGTTTATTGGTTTTTGGTTAGCATCTCAAGGAGAACGAGCACAATAATGCAGCATGGCACACACATGTGTAAGCACACACACCCGAATCTGGAAACCTCATTTTACATATATATTTTTTCACTAGTCATTATTACTGCAGGTCATGGTTGAAATGGTCTAGAAGCCAATAGACTATATAAAGTTTCTGTGGCAGAGATACTGGAGTTCTTCCAGTACAAGGGTTAGAACTTGAAAAAGACATGAAAGCAGAAAAGAAGAGGCTGGAAAGAGAGAAAGATGTGGAAGGCATCTGTTGAGTATAGCAAAACAAAGGGAAACTGGAGAAACAGATCAAAGAGGAAGGCTGGCACACTGAAATGGTATTAAATGCCTGCAACTGTGATCTGGTTGCCAATTCGAGGATCACATTTTCTCAGGGACATTTGATACATAAACTCAGTTTCAAGGAAATGTTGGCTACCAGTGAAATGAAGAGAAACATGGCATTTGAGCTTAAGATCTATCTCAACGAGCCCCTGGAAAACAGCAAAGTTCTCTGCAAGTTCTTCAAAACATCAAACCCCAACAGCTACAATGGAGCAAAAATCCAGGAATAAAGAGAAAAGTGACCTTACAAAATATCTCTGTAGTATCTGGCTTTTATTATGCCATAGTTCAAGAGGTATAATAACTTGGGCCATCTTCAAAACCATTCAAGAATTAACTGTGGTGTTAATATACGGTTATGGTTTATCCAATCTGTTGGCACATAGCTTATCAGCTGAATGTAAATTTGTGCTTTCTGCAAGCTTGCTGATGTCAAGATAAATGAGTAGGAAACCATATTTTCAGTCAAGTGGAACATTTAGCATGACACACAAACACCAACCGTTCCCTCGAAAAAATTATGAAGTGTGCATTGTCTTCCAAAGGGGTGATTCCTGCTCTATCTGAACAGATAAAAAGTTAACTGGAAAGTGAAAATGAAGGTCTAAATGGCCTGCAGAAAAGGTTGGGGTTGGAAGCCCAGAGAATGTTCTGAGGAATCCTTTGGCATTAAGAGAGGGAGAAAGAGGGCGCCTGGGTGGCTCAGTGGGTTAAAGCCTCTGCCTTCGGCTCGGGTCATGATCTCAGGGTCCTGGGATTGAGCCCCGCATCAGGCTCTCTGCTCAGCAGGGAGCCTGCTTCCCTCCTCCTCTCTCTCTGTCTGCCTCTCTGCCTACTTGTGATCTCTCTCTGTCAAATAAATAAATAAAATCTTTAGAAAAAAAAAAGAGGGAGAAAGAGGAAAGGAGAGAAGTAGGAGAAGATGGGAGAGAGAAAGAGGTGAAAAGAAAGGAAGATTAGGAACAAAAAAAGAGGGCAGGGGAAAAAAAATCTCATTATGTGACTGATCAGACCAGCACAGTACCTGAGAGTCGGCTAGACAGAGGGTAGCAGGCATCCAGAGGAATTTCAAGTCACAAAGAACTGCATCCCAAGGATGTGGGGGTAAAACTGACCATGGACCACAACTCGTGCTCCTAAATCTTTCACAATAAAAGGTAAATCTACTCTGAGCAGGGCCTTCCACAACCTTCAGCGGGTTGGACAAAGTAACGGAAGCAGGACGCTGATGGCAAGAATTATGCTTTAAAAATCCACAGTGCTGTGGTCCCTCTCCTCAGGCCCTGTGTCACTGTGAGGCTGACCCACTACAGGCCCAGGTTCAGGAAACTCTGCCATCCAGCAATGGAGCACTCTGGCAGCTCAGCATCCTTTCAGGAAGGGTCCAGGTGAGCAGACTTCCAGGAGGAGTTCCTCTAGCTGCCATGGCTAGAGGATTTTCAAAAATGCAAATGCATCGGGTCTTCACATCCCCTCTTCTTCTTTGTCTTCTTTTTTTTTTTGGAGAGAGAGAACACAAGCAGGGGGAGTGTCAAGCAGAAGGAGAAGCAGGCTCCCCACTGAGCAGGGAGCCTGATGTGGGGCTAAATCCCAGGACCCAGGGATCATGACCTGAGCCAAAGGCAGATCCTTAACCCACTGAGCCACCCAGGTGTCCCCTCACATCCCCTCTCAGTTAGGTTAAGAAAGGTATTACCAAAAATGAAACCAAAGTCACTCTACTATTATTTATTAGTGGAAGCTAAAAAGAGAACTTTTGTTTTTATTATACCCTTTTCTCAGAGAAGCAAATCTGATTTCAGCAGGGTCAGACCATTTGCCCAGACTTGCATTTCCCCCTCCACTTCGCTCACGAGGCCCTGTTGCTATTTTCCAATATTTGCCACTTCAATTCATGGTGAAACTCCAGGCTAAACCTCAATGGAAGAACATGGCCAGCATCATTTTACTACTAATTCTGGTAAAAACATGAGTAATTAGGGAATTGTTCTGTGGCAAGAGGATCAGTGGGGTGTTTGAAGAGGATGAGCCAGTAGAGAGAAGGAGGAGCTGTTCTTCAGATCATCTGATACCTTGTCCTACACTGACTACCTAGAGATGCTTTAACTCCATCTGGGAAAATGAAAGGAGAAGAAAACTTTGTCCTGTGTCCCCTGCTGGCGTATCTGTACCAGGACTGAATTCCAGAGTTCTCTGCCAGTACGACATTGGCAGCTGCCCCAGACTCCTCCTTCAATGACAGAATCTGCTGCTCTCTGAAAAGGGAGGCCTGTTAGGGCTCGCATGCACACGTGTGCACAGTGGACTCTCAGCAGGGCCCTTGGAAAACCAGAATGTTTTCTTATCAGTTAACAGAATGGAAAAATCAAAGAATGGCATTTAAGGAGAAAGGAACTCTGCAACTCTATTTGGGCATCTTGTCTGAACCAAAATACTCCAAGCTTGGTTAGAAAGGGTGTATTCTCCACTCAGAGAGGAGAGACCCTTTGTTTTATTAGAAAGAAATGGAACACATTTCAAAGATGTTTCAGATTATGAGCCATCCTATGTACTCACAAAGTATCCTTAACATAAAATAGAAAGATGATGAGCTGTAATATATATGGTAAACGTTCCCAATTAAAGGAACCATTCCCGAAGGTGATTCATAGAAGTTGGACCATCTAATAGGGAAATTCACTGTACATTTGTTTAACTCCCGCATTTAGCATTAACTAGGATCATGGAGTGCTTTCTTTGTTTTTCTTAATATATTACATTAATTCATTTATATATCTATCTATCTTTATGTACTTAATATTTATATATTTAAATATATATTTATTATATTTATAACTTAAAGGTAGTGCATGACAACACAATGGAATAGCACAACTCTTACAAATTTTTGCTAAATAAGAATAAAGAATTAAGACATCAACAGTTTCATCTAAAAGAAAATTACTTTTCTGTGGCCAAATAGTTTTCAATACAACTTTCTCAAACTTCTTGAAGACAGAAAATGTCTTACTTATCTTTATAATCCTAATATTGATTTTTAAAAATGTCAGTTAAATAACAGAATGAATGAATTTAAGTTCAATCCTGAAAAACACAATCCACCATAGTTTCTCAGACCTAGTTTCTGAGATTTTATGAAACTAGAGATTAGCACTTATTTTCTAACACCAAAAACAAGTGTTAATCTCAGTTTGAAACATTTCCTTGTTCTATGTAGTCTGAGAAGGGAGTCTCAAAAAATTTTCCAAATAAGGCTTTAAAATTCTAGAATAAAGCAGCAAAAAAATAAAAATCATCTTTGAATTGATGCTAAAACTTAAATAGCAAAATGATTTTCTTCTAACTTTTAAATTTTACTCCGTGAAAGATTTATCAAGTACTGTTAACACACACAAATTTTCCAAAACTGTAGCTCAGTGGTTCTCAACTCTGGTCATTGGAAGCACCTGAAGAATTATTTATTTATTTATTTATTTATTTATTTATTAGAAGAGAGAGAGAGCACAAGCAGGAGGACCAGTGGATAGAGGGAGAAGCAGGCTCCCTGCTATGCAAAGAGTCTGATGCGGAACTCGATCCTATGACCTTGGGATCATGACCTGAGGTGAAGGCAGATGCTTAACTGACTGAGCCACCTCATTTTAAAAACTCTCCCACCCCAGGCCAATCAAATCGTAAATGAATAGGGAAGCACAGCAGCTCTGATACTTTTGAAAACATTCAGTTACTCTAATGTACAGTGAAGGTTACAACTATCAGGATAGATATTACAGTATTTGTACTAAGAAGCTAACCTTACTTTTTTTTTTTTCTTGAGAGAGAGAGAGAGAGAGAGAGAGGGCATGACTGGGGGGAGCAGAGGGAGAGAATCTTAAGCAGAATCCATGCTCAGTACAGAGCTGGACATGGGGCTTGATCTCACAACCCTGAGAGCATGACCTGAGCTGAAATCAAGAGTTAGCTGCTTAACTGACTGAGCCACCCAGGAACCCCAAGAGCTAAACTTACTTGAAAAGAAAACATTGAATTGTTATATCATCAGTGAAGTTTGAACTGGACCTCAACTTTATGTAAAATTAATTTCTAATCTGACCAACAGATGCTTGATGTGGGTGGACTTGGTTTGGTTTTCTTTTCTTTTTTTTTTTTTTTTTAAAGATTTTATTTATTTATTTTGACAGAGAGAGATCACAAGTAGGCAGAGAGGCAGGCAGAGAGAGAGGAAGGGAAGCAGGCTCCCTGCTGAGCAGAGAGCCCGATGCGGGGCTCGATCCCAGGACCCTGGGATCATGACCTGAGCCGAAAGCAGAGGCTTTAACCCCCTGAGCCACCCAGGTGCCCCTTGGTTTGGTTTTCTAATGTATAGACTTTAGGTGTATAGTCTGTGACTGGAGAACAATAATGAACCTCCTATGAAAGCATCACATCTTCTACCTCCTTTCCAGAATTCCACAGGGAGGAACATTCGCTGACTGCATAGCTTGCTATACCAAGAGAGCCTAAAAAACTCAGGCTAGCTTTAAGGTTCCCAATTTTCTACCAAAATCACTGGGAATACAAGTCAGTGTTTTTGTTAGATCAGGGAAACTTAGAACACAAATTAAAATTCTCACAGAGGAAGGTTTTTGGTGGGGACCCCAATCTAACTTGAGTGGCAGACTGAGCCCTGATTGTCTTTCTGACCACAAAACTTCAACAAAGTAGACTGAGACCATGAAGTTTACCCTTCTTACCATGTACCTCCTGGACCTTTAGGACAATCCCAACACAAGAAGAGACCATGGGCTAAAGAAAAACACACACACAGGATACTCTAGCATTAAACATTCTAGAAAACATGTTAAGAATATATCCTGTGTACAACCTAAATTCTGTTTTGATCCCTAGAGCATATGGAAGAATTGTTTTATTAATAGCAAAAAGGATCTGAAAGAAGCCCCTTTAGTTCATCCAGTTGTCTCCGTCACATCCACTAATACAAGAATACTTTCTTCTGCCAAACACGAATTTAATTTGACCTTATAACAACTCCTCCATTTACTGGAGAAACCACCCACTGATATTTCAGAAGCATATTTTATTGGGCTGTGTCATCAACTTAATATGGCTACTTTCTTAATATTTATATATTTTGTTAAAGAAAATTTTTGCTTTGTCTTATGTTTTCTTTTTCTGTTTCAGAGATGGTGGCATCTAAGTCTTAAAATGAAAAGCAGAGCTCCTATTTGGGGAGAATTTACTTTGCATATCCCTCTACATGGGAGTTGGGAGTGACCACAGATGTGGTCATTTGATGTGCCACAGAGAAAATCAGCAGAGGAATCTAGGCATTGACTGGATTCTTGCATACAGAAAATTGTGTCACAAATATTTACCTTGTCTTTGCACTTATCATATTTATCTTTATTCTCAGCAATTTCCTAGAATTGACCTCAACCATGGAGGGAAACAAATTGGCAATGTTCTAATGGGCATCTGCCACTAAAGGCTGGATTCTATGGGACATGGATGGTGCTAATTCTCAAACCAGTATATTCTCTGGAGTTAGATTTCCTATATTCATGGTTCCACTGTATTACTTACTAGCTATATGACCCTAACAGCCATTGACCATTTTGTGGTGGTGGGTAGACTCTAAGATAACCCCCAATAATCCCTGTCTCCTGGTAGTCATTCTCTGGTGTAATCACCTTATACGACAGGAAATGAGTTTCTTCTAACCAATAGAATATGGAAAAGGTGATAGGCTTTCATTTCCATGATTAGGCTACATAAGATTATAATTTTCATCTTGCCAGCAGACTCATCTGGGCTTGTACACTTTGATGAAGCAAGCAGCCATAATAGGAAGGCCCATGTGGCAAAGACCCAACGTGACCTCTGGTCAACAGCGAGCCCTGGCCAACTCTCTGTTCAGCCTGTGAAACACATCCAAGGAGAGGCCCCAGCTAAGTCTTCTCAGAGTAACTGTGAAATAATAAATGTGGGTTGTTTTAAAATAATGAGTTTGTGGTGATTTGTTATGCGTCAGTAGATAACTAACAAACTCTTTAGGCTTAGTTTCTCATCTATGGAATGGGAGAAATAATAACATAGCTTTAATAGGCATGAGGACAAAATTAGATGATTTATCTAAACACTTAGCATTAAACACCATGCCTGCTATAGAGTAATATGGTTATCATCTTATTTGTATTTATTAAACAGTTATTTTTAAAGAGGATTTATTTACTTGATAGAGGGAGAGTACACAAGTGGAGAGGGGGTAAAGGAAGAGAGGGGATGCAGAATCCCCACTGAGCGTGGAGCCTGTCATAGGACTCCAGCTCCAGACCTTGAGATCATTACCTGAGCTGAAATCAAGAATCAGAAGTTTTACTTACTGAGCCATCCAGTGCCCTTCTTATCATATTTTTAAAATGTCATTCTAACAGATGTATGTATTGAAACCATTGCTTTTCTATTCTTAGCATGTTCTTTCTTTAGCTGATACTATTTATTTTTTCACTTTTATTTTACCATTCTATTATCTCTCACTTTAGATTATCCTATTTATATTTTAATTTTATATTTATTCTTAGATCACTTTAAGTTCTTATATTTCAACATTCTTTTATACCTACTTTTATAATGACAATCAGGAAACAAGCAAAAGGAAAATCTTTCTGAGGATTGTTGCCCAGATAGAATGGTGGGTCATATCTCCTGAATGACCCTGTCTTTATTAGACATCTTACTTTTTGCCTTAGACAAACTTTCTGTCAACTCACATTAACGTACAAAAACATTTTAGCTGTCTTTTCTGTGATACAGTATAGATAAATTCTTTTATTCTTGATTGTTCCCCTGGGCCCTATTATCTTGAAAGAAGGAGAGAACCTAAAATTCCTTACTGTTCAATGTCTCATAGATGGATATAGGAGTCTGCAAAACTGAATGAAACCAGTGAATGTGTAATGAACACAGGGGAATTTTTTTTTTTAAGATTTTATTTATTTATTTGACAGAGAGAGATCACAAGTAGGCAGAGAGGCAGGCGGGGTTGGGGGGGGGGGGGGAAGCAGGCTCCCTGCTGAGCAGAGAGTCCAATGTAGGACCCTGAGATCATGACCTGAGCCAAAGGCAGTGGCCTAACCCACTGAGCCACCCAGGCGCCCCGGGAATTTTGTTTTTAAATACTGGGTTCTAAACATGATAGTCTCAGCATAAAAACAAATTATATTTAATCAATTTTTACATTCTTAATATAAGTTACTTCTATAGCGAGATCTGGATTTTATTCAGTTTTACTTAGTAGATGCTTAATAAACACCATTTGAATAGACAAACAAATCAATAAAACTGCCATGAAACTTTAGAGCTGTCAAAGATGCTAAAATAATTCTCTCATGATTTTCAAACTTCTTTTGTTTCCTTTTAGCAGGGGAGCCATTTTTTCCAATGCACTCTTTTCCAGTGACACTAGCGCATACCACTTATTAAAAGCAGAGTTCTATCCATTAGGCTTCTTTTGCACTCCACACTATTTCCCACCCCACCCCCCAATATCCCTGCCCTAAGATTAAAGAGATCCTCTCCAGCCCCTCTCAAGTATCAAACACCTTTTGGGGAAATGGATGGGCCACTTGAGCGACACATGAAATTTTGTCACAGTGAGATTGGGAGGAATCCACGGAGAGTGAGAGCCAGACCCCAGGTATGTGTCTGGGAAGGTTTACAGGGCAAGACATAGGAGTCCTCCTCTCCAAAGACAAGCTTCTATTCCCTCTTTGTAATTAATCCTGGAGAGTCAGGGGAGATGGAGACAAGGAAGACACTGTTGCATCCTGTGTGGACTTCCCAGTCCTGGCTACTTCTCTGAGTACTTTAATACCCAGCTGAGCACAGGCACCTGGGGGTAGCCTGGCATCTGGCCATGCAGCTGCCTCTATTGAGAAGGCCTCTCACCTCTCAGCCATCCTCTTCCTTGCCCCAACTTATATTTGTCTTCCAGGCCTCTACTAAGTACTTTATCCTCTCCTAATTCTTGATCCCTCCAGGCTGGATTGGGTCCTTCTGGCTCTTCTCAAAGCTCTTTGTGCTTCGCCCAAATTGGAGGATAATCTCATTCTATTGTAATTATTTCTTTACATCCCTATCTCCTCCATTAACTGGTCAGCTTCTTGAAGACAGGTGCCAAGCTGTGTTTTCCTAGCCTCAGTGCTCTGCATATACATGGAATATAATTTGTTATGAATAAATTAGTGTATCGTCCCATAAAGTAGGAAACTGATATTACACAGAAATTAAGGGTATAGCCTCTGGCCACTTGCTGACTGTGTGATTGCAAATCACTTAAACACTCTGAACATAATTTTATGCTCTGTAAAATAAGAATGGTAGAATACCTACTTATAGGGACCTCGGAGAGTTTCGATTTTCCACATTAAAGATATTTAGCCCTAAATTACCACGGCAATCTGAGCCCAAAATATGTTGGTAAGAGTTATTAATAACTATGGAGTTATTGTTATTATTACCATCTGCCCAGGGTTTTGGTCCTGGGAATCAGTGATTTCTACCCTGTCAGGTAAGAACCTGAGGCAAAGAGCCAGCTGCCTCTTCGCTCTGCCACATGCCAAGAGTCACACCCAAGAGCCTTAGGCCTTTAGGCTATCTGATTACACTTGTATCTTGGATGTTCCTCTGTGATTTTCCTCACACGTGCCTCAGGACTGATAGTGTTAGCTAGAAATAGTAGCCTTCACCTTCTGGCTGATTACAATCTTCCACACACAGGAGTTTCTGCAAAGAGGTATGTCAAGCCACTCATGTCCCACCATGAGCTTTTGTTGGCTCCCTTCACTACATATTGTTCTCTGTGGTTTTTATCTTGGCCTGGTATGCAATGGGGGAAGAAAAGTTCTGTGGTGCCAAGAATAAAGATTCCAAGAGGTAGCTGGAGCACAGGGGCTTTCAAAAGTGTAAAACAATGTGGTGATTCTTCTCAGGGCCTGTACGTTATGGCTTAATTCTCTTCCTGAAAAACAAGTACAAGGGGATCTCTCCAGGAAGCACTATGAGGCCTTACCAATCCCCAGGGAAAGCTGATCCTGAGGCAAAGGTGCAGCTTTCCATAGAGAAGAACAATGTTTGGTCTTGGCAATCAAACATTGGTTGATGATGGTGAGGCTAGAGTCCAGGAGAGTCTTCTCTCATTGTCTGTAGAGCAACCCTTAACTCCCTTGCCCCACCTTTCTGCCAAGAGCATGATGCCTAAATGTATTGCCCTTCAAGAGATTTGTCAGTTTGGACACAAGATCACAAATCATAGTGTACATATTTTAAAATATTGATCCATTTTTCTATAACGCAATTAACATTATATCTCATCTCATTTAATTCTAAAACACTATGAGATAGTTATCATTATTCCCCCCTTTTTTTTTTTTTTTTTTAGAGAGAGAGAGCGTGAGCACAGGCAGACAGAGAGGTAGGCAGAGGCAGAGGGAGAAGCAGGCTCCTTGCCGAGCAAGGAGCCCAATGTGGGACTCGATCCCAGGACGCTGGGATCATGACCTGAGCCGAAGGCAGCCGCTTAACCAACTGAGCCACCCAGGCGTCCCCATTATTCCCCTTTTACAGATAAGAAAAATGAGGCTGCAAAGGTGAATGATTTGCCAAAACACATACTCATTAAATGGTAGTGAGGAGAAGAGATCCATCAGAAATAGTCTCTAACTTTAAGCTTTTGAAAAGTAAGAAAGACCTTTCCAATATCTTATTTTCTATAACAAAAGATGTGGCTAGGTATGCAAATAAGCAAAGACAAGGGACAAATGAAATATTATTTAACAAATAATTTTTCTTATAAATAGACATTATATATGGCTATATATATATCTCAACTATATATGACAACTATATAGGTATATAGTTACAATAATTTGTGTATATGTGTGTATAAGACATGTTCTTGGGAAATGTGAAATTAGGGTAATGGTTATGATATTTGCAGGAAAAATTGTATTCACGAGAAGGGTAGCATTCACACATACACTGCACAATGTAACTAGTAGTTTGGGGTAGATAAGTCTGTTCACCAGGTAGGAAACAAGGCAAGACATGGATTTCTGACCTGAATCCTGTCCTGATTCTGCCATCGATGGGGGGAAATTTACTAAGCTTCCTGCCTTTGGGTGTCTTCATTTATAAGATAAATAGTTAAGCTAGGGCATTGGCTCCCAAATAGTGGCCTGTGATGAAATTTTCATTAGTTGATGGTGAAAAGAGAAAAATAAAAACGATAGACTTATTTGTATAAATTCATTTATTTTTATAAATATGTTAAAATGGCTTGCTTTGATGAACAAGGGGATTTTGCTTCTTCTTTGAACATCCTCACACAATTCAACTATGTCCTCTGTAATGGAACCCTGATAGTGAAAGTATATCTGTCTTTTTACCAGTTCATAAATCAAAAGGTCTGGCAATCACTCAATTAATCCTTAATATCCTGTCCAGCTTCAAAATTCTAGCCTCTTCTTAAATCACAGATGATATAAAACTAACTCTAAAGTGGAAAGGAAAAAGAAGAGAAATGCTTTTTATTCCCTTCCGACCCCCTGTTCTTGTTTAGCTCTCATTTCCCCAAATGTGTTCTGTGAAGGACGAACAAAATATTGTAGCTATTATATATTATGATATATTATAATTATATTATTATAGCTATTTCACTAGGAAATGGATTCTTAGTCAAATGAGTTTGAGAAACAATGGGTTAAAAATGTTGGGCAGGTTTTTTTGCTGAGTAATTCTCAGACCTTGTGAAATTCTCACATCTGTTGGGACTCCCCAAAAGACAACAGAGCATGAACACTCCTTAAGTTATTGGTGGAGAGCAGATGCCTACCCAACTTCTTCTGAGGACAGTACACCTATTCTTGGAACATAGTTTGATAAAGGTGACTTCAGCTAAAAGAAACTTCCTTAGTAGTTTCCATAACAGAGAAAAAACATAGCACCAGAGATAAGAAAACTGCCAATTATTTTATAATATAATTATTTTAATTTGATGGGGCATTTTAACAGTTATCAAAGCCATGGATATTTCTTAAAATTACAAAGGATGAGAATTCTTCAAATTATAGTGCAACTAACCAGATAAAGTTTTGTGGCCTTTCTGGGCAACTTTTCTATTTTTTTTTTTTTTTTAACCACAACAAATAAAGGAAAACTGTGTCAAGAGATTTGTATCCACTGATTGCAACATGATAATTAAAGCATTTGGAATTTGCAGAAGTCTGCAGTAACAAAAGTATGGCTTTCATCCCTATACAGGGAACAGTAGGTAAAATAAAACCATCTGTAGGTATTGAGCCTGAGAAAACCCAACTTCTCTCCAATGATGTGTCCTTGTTAAATATTTCAGCAGGAGGAACAATTAATTCTAAATGCTTGTGCCTCCTAATTGATTTACTTAAATGCTTTCACTATGATCAAGAAACAAAATTCTTAATAGAAGAAAAAGATCTAATAGTATATGTTTTTATTATTTATTTATTTGTGCATAATTATCTGATCAGTGTTAAAAAGGTTTACTCAGCCCTTTTTATTGCTTTTTACATCACCAATCAAAATAGCAACTAGCCAAGGCCTCCAGCCCTCACATTCTGGATTCAAGTTTCACTTGCCACACTGAGGAGAGAAGAGTTTTCACTTGAGACAGGATGATTTTGGAACAAACTATCCAAAGGGAGGACCTAAGAAGGATCTTTTGGATAATCTGACACTAACAAATTTCCTTTCTGATTCTGTGCACACCAGGTTTTTGACAAGCCTGTGGCTCTGCATTACCTCTGATATTTTCCATCATAACTGTGTATTTAGTTCAGCCTGTTTTCCATAACCCTGCTGACTACAACAGTCTGCAGCCATAAAAAGCCTTCCCTGACCTGCAGTTGGCTTAGAAAGTGCCTCTGCAGATGAACAAAAGAGTACATGCAATGTTTATGTTCAGAGACAAGAGAGAGGCAAGCTCTTGTGGTCATGCTGATAGGCGCAAAAGACTTTTAGGGTCTAAATTTAGAAAGGTTAATTTTCTTTTGATGGCATTTGTAAACAAAATACCAACACTAAGATGAGAGCAATTTAGCCAGGAAAAGGGGGAGTGTCCCATCCAGCAGATCAAACCCTCTTCCAAACTCCTCTGGAGAGAAGTGTCTCTACACATTAGCACATGATCATACTTTGGTGTGCCCTGGTCGAGTCCCTCAACCCCCAAGTTAGCAAGTACTCGTGAGGTTTACACCATCCAAAGTTTCAGAATCTGCTTCCTTTATACCTAAAGCCAGTACCGGTTTCATCTCTGGGAAGGGGAATAAAAACACCAAACAACATGTTTTAATAGGCTACCATACTCATCTACCTAGGACTCCATATACAAATACTGTAGTTTGAATCTACAGCATTTAAGCTACTGTGAACCTCTGTTAAACCTAAGAAGTTGTTCTTCATCTTTGCATTAAAGAGATTCAACTGAAAAGTAAATAACAGGGGGGAAATAAAAGGTAAAAGTTAAAGCAACTCCTTCACACATCTGAACTTTGACTCTCCGCAGAAGAACTGTATTCCCCCCCAACCTGATAAAGCAGATCACACTTAATTTTGACATATAAAAACTAGTATCTCTCAGAAATTATTTTAAAACACAAAACAGCAGAGCTACTTGCCTTTTGGCAATTTCTGTGCATGTCCCAGGGCTAGTGCGATACTTCCACAGAAAAGCAGACACCCCAAGCTGGACCGCATGTTGCATTTGCCACCTCGCACGGGGAGTGATGCTGGTGGGCGTCCCACAACCCTGGAGCCACATTTAAGTGGACTGTCTCCCAGTGACAGAGGCGGGCGGCTGCACTTAGCTCTGCTGTGGGCTTACTCACAGGGGGTGGAGACAAAATGACATCACACCCTTTCCCACACACACCAAAAAAAAAAAAAAAAAAAAAAAAAAGGCACAACAGCAAAAACATACCATCACATTTCTCTCTGCTATGTTGTAACTGTCTGTTCTCTCTGTGATTTAACATTGAAATCTTGGCAAGCTATAGATGTGAAAGAAAAACTAATTAGGCAGTTCTTAACCATTTGATGAACTACTTTTAAAAATCTAGAAAAGGCACACCCCAAACCACTGGGACAGAATAAAACCGTATTAAGAAGGAAACTGTTTTTAATTATCTAGTAAAACAATCCAATTCTTCTTTTAAATTGGAGTAAACTTGTAAAAGTACACTTTGAGCCATTCCGATATGCTCAAATCCAATATCACGAGGAACTTTTAAGAGTAAGTCAGTCATTGGTTAGACAGCAATTCACTATACATAACACACATATTTATATAAGTGTATATACACACACAGATACATACATCCCTCTATTCTAGAGATCTGGATGTCAAAATGGAGAGATCGCTATTACTAATCGATCCCCAGCTCTGGGCCAGCCTCTGGAATAGTGTCCTTCTCTAGACAATTGCATTGTAATCTTCACAGTGGCTATACAGGAGACACAGTGTTATTCCCATTTTACCAGTGAGAAAAACTGAGGCTCAGAGAGGTTACATCTTCTGACCACGCCAGGGAATTCTAATGGTTAATCATGCTGGTGGGCTCTGGTGCAGAACTGACTGCAGTTTCAATTTGGATGCTCTGTGCCTTGTGCCTTTGTGCAAATTTCTCCATCTACAGCCCATCAACATCGTGTAAATTCAAGGGCTTGCTCCTTGCGAGGCACCAGTCTGATCAATTCACACATATTAACCCATTTCTCCCCCAAAAAGAACCTGGCAGGCAGGCATTGTCATCATCCGCATTTTCCAGACAGAGAAATGGGACACAGAGAGGGCAAGTGAAAAGCTTGAGGTCATAGTGCGCGTCAGCAACTGAGCTGGTGTTTTAATCTGGCAATTTAACTCCAGAGCCTCCACTCTTAACTGCTAAACTTTCCATTCTAAACCAGAGATGCTAATACCAGTTTCATAAATTTGCAAGCAGGAAGGACTTTTGGACAGTACTTACCATAGCACCTGGCATGCAAAAAGCATATAATAAAGGACAGCCACTGAAAACAACAATAATGACAATAACAAAGCCCCCAATTAAGGAGAACTATGATTCTAACTGAACTTGTCTGTCTCTAAGTCCAACAGTTCCTCTTTCCCTCGCTCGCAATCTAGACATGTCCCGGGAACAACTGGGTTAAATAATGTACTTGAAATGCCATCCAAACATTTATATTGACTCTGGAAATAGCTCGTTTCATGGGTTTGCTGTAGCTGAACCCAAACACTAAGTGGGAAGTAGAATAATGCTGGTCAAATAAAATTCTACTCAAAAAAGTTACCAAAAGAAAAATTGAAGAGACAGCCCTATCTTCCAAAAAAAGCGTGAGAAGGCACATTGTTAAAGTCATTTGGAGCCAGCCAGGTCTAAGCTCTCACCATAGGAATGCTCTGGCACCAGCTACGGAAGGGATTGGGTTATTTAACAGGTCTTTTTCATCTCTAATTTTTCACTTGGATAGGCAGCTCTCGCAAACCCAAGTTTGGACATTCTTCCAGCTGGCACAGCGGTCTTGGCTTCTATATGCCAGTGCCATCAACTTAAGCCAGTGAGGCCACTGTGCTAGCAGGAAACGACAGGTTTTCTGAGAGGGGGAAAAAACCCTAGCAGAAATTCTGAAAAGAAGGCTGGTTCCTCCAACAGTGAGGGGCTGGTCCCAGAGTTAGGTAATGGAATTCAAGAGTCAGCCTCTACTTGGTCCTCAGGCTAAGTCGGAACATAGCAACCAGTACTTGCAGTTTGGAACTGACTGGGGGGCTAATTAAATAGAGGGCAATCTCCAATTGTTTTGTCCGAAAAATTGCCTTAGCTAGTAAGACAAGGAGGATTCAATACAGATGTTAAAACATTAGAGCTCTCCTCAGACCAGGAAGGAGGAACATCCTCAAGAAATGGACCATGTCAGGGGCACCTGGGTGGCTCAGTGGGTTAAAGCTGCTGCCTTAGGCTCGGGTCATGATCCCAGGGTCATGGGATCGAGCCCCGCATCGGGCTCTCTGCTCTTCAGACAGCCTGCTTCCTCCTCTCTCTCTGCCTGCCTCTCTGCCTACTTGTGATCTCTATCAAATAAATAAATAAAATCTTTAAAAAAAAAAAAAAAGAAATGGACCATGTCAAAGGAGGTTATCCACCTTTGCAGAAAACAGGAAGTTTGTGGTCATGTCAGAATCCCTACCTAAAGAGGAGGTACAAATGTTCCAGAAGCACTCTTAAGAATGATGACATTAAGCCCTTGTTCAAATGTCTCTGCAAGGACTTGTGTCTGTATTTATCCATAAATATAAAAATGTGATGCTCCATGGGGTGCCTGGGTGGCTCAGTCAGTTAATCGTCTGCCTTTGGCTCAGGTCAGGATCCCAGGGTCCTGGGATCAAGTCCCGAGGTTGAGTTCCCTGCTACCTGGGGAGCCTGCTTCTCCCTCTTCTTCCGCCTGGCACTCCCCCTGAGTGTGCTCTCTCTCTCTCTGACGTAAGTTTAAAAAAGCAAATCAAAGCAAAATAAAAAAATGTGAAGTTCCATGTCAATATTGAATTGTCACCAATATTCATAGACTATACAACACTGAGTAAACACTGATGTCAAATAGGATTTCTGGATGATAATGATGTATCAGTGTGAGTTCATCAGTTGTAACAAATGTAACCAATTTGTAACAAACTCTGGTGTGGGATGTTTGTAATGAGGAGGGCAAAGCATATATGGTGTATCTCTGCATGTGCAGGGGTAGGTATGTGAGAAATCTCTGCACATTCCACTCAATTTTGCTATGATCCTAAACTGCTCTACAAAAATAAAATCTATTCCCAAAAACAAATATCCCTTTGGGAGGACATTTAGAAATAACTGCTGGAAAAACATGTAAAATATATTTGTATTTTCTCTGTGTTCTGTGAAGGGATGATCCATGCTTGTTTGTTTATCACGGTAGCCAGTGCCTAGTATAATAAGGGTGCAGTATGATGAGTAAGTGTCAAATGAAACAATCCATCAATTCCTCCAAATAGTCTAAAGGGATCAAGCTAGGAAAGCCAGACTATGCCCTGGAATGCACAGTTGTTGGGGGACAATTCTCCAAGGGACCCTCATATTTCTGTGTATATTATAAGCAAAAGTATTGATTTCCTGTGTTCCAGACTATCTTTTCAAAGATGTTTATATAGGAAACAGCCTTGGAAGATAGAAGTTTGTTAACTGTCCCTCAGAATAAAAGGTAACATTTCCCTCTGGGGCAAAGGGAACACATGCTCATATCCTACTATCAAAGAGTTAAGTTCCCTAAGCTCAGGGTTTTTGCCACATGTGTAGGAATCACCCGTACCTCTTTGTGTTGCCCTGAGGGAATCTAAGCTCCTAGAATGGGAACAAATGCTGATATTCTGGCTAATGCTCTTGTTGTGAGTGAATAAACTGTCCTTTGTCTTTGACCCTGGAGTCTTGCGTCTCCTGTCAGCATTAAGTGAACTGTGCATTCTAGCGTGAACATAGGGTAAAATCTCAACCCTTCACATTTCTTGACAATAAGATTGGTGCACTCCAAAATATCTTTTTAGATAGACTTTGGTATAATGCCATCATCAACATTCAAGTCCACCATAAGAATCAACAATGGAACTTTCTGCTGTGCATAGTAAGAGTATTGTTAGACATTGCTTAATAAATCATAGCGTAGCCTCTATTAAAACTCTGGGGGGAAAAAAGTCTGTTCTCTATGTTAAAAAAAAAAAAAGACTAGTATTTTTCCTGAGCAACTGTATTTATTTTGTGACATTGTAACCAGGTTTTCTTTCTGTGTTGGCTGATAGTAAACCAGAGCCAAAGGTGTCCCTCACCTACTAAGTTTATAGGTTCTTGTGGTGTGCATGTTTTGGCATTATTCCTGGCTTTGTTTTTCATCCCACCCTTGTTTATTGCTTATTTTACTTGGAGTTTTAATTTATGTGGTTTCATAAGTTGCTTTTATTGTTGTTTTGGAACCAAGTGAGGGATACACAAACTCAACACACAGGAGTTGTGTCAAAAGTATATGTCAAAGTATGTGAAGTGAGAATCTGGGAACTTGTTCTCTGCTTTCCTTTTCACACAACAGTAAACCCTGATGGAATTCTGATCTGACAATCATATGGCATCACCTCTTTATATATATTCTTTCTTTGCAAAGTAGACAAAAGACAGGATGAAAACCAGAACACTACGCTAAACACATGTCAGATTTTTCAGTCATTCACATTTGGACTTTGAAGCATTCAATATTAATTCCATTGTTTCAAATGAGCCTTCCACTAAAACTCATAAATCTTTCTAATCTTGGATGTAAAGTCGATGCAGTCACTTTACCAATCAGTTCACAGTTTGTAGTCTCTCCTTCTTCAGGCCCTATGGTAGCACATTTTAAAAGGCTTACATATCTATAATTCATAATATGCAAAAGTATGCTGGGGTTTTCTATGGGATGCTAATAAAAATAATTTTTGTTATGATGTATATTTGAAAGAGGTACCCCAATGTTCCATATTTTAAGCCCAAATGTTGTTTCTGTAATTACTGTGCTGAATGAGACCCATGATTCAATTGTACAAGTATCCTGCTCCAATGGGGATACATTTGACCTGAACAAGAATTTCTCTTTCATGATGCTCTTTATAGCACAGGGAAGTACTGCTCCTAAAATGCCTAAGTTTGTAGGTCATTTTTCATTCTGTCTAAAGGCATCTAGACCACCAGATTTTTGGCTTCACAACCTTGAGGTAATAAGTAATGTGTATCTATAAAAGAATGTAAAGAATCCTTTCTATTAAGCTGAGCTGTAAATTTTGCCTTCCTTGTTTTGTCTAAATTCTATTTTTTAAAAATTTATTGAAGTATAGTAGACATATATTAGTTTCAGGTATACAACATAAGAATTTGACAGTTCTATACATTATTCAAGGCTTACCATGGTAAGTGAAGTCACCATCCATCACTGTACGTGTTATTACAATATCATTGGCTATATTCCCTCTGCCATTCTCTTCATCTCTGTGACTTATTTATTTTATAACTGGAAGGTTGTACCTCTTAATCTCTTTCACCTATTTCACTCATCCCTCCACCCACCTCTCCTCTAGCAACCATTAATTTCTTCTGTGTTTTTAAGAGTCTGCTTTTTTTGTTTGTTTTTTAGATTCCACATATAAAAGAAATCATAAGTTATTTGTCTTTCTTTGACTTATTTCACTTGGCATGATACCCTCTAGGTCTATTTATGTCACAAATAGCAAGATCTTATTCTTTTTATGGTTGAGTAATACTCCATTGTGTATCTACACATCTTTTTCTATCCATTCAACTATTGATGAACACTTGGGTTGCTTCCACATCTTAGCAATTGTAAATAATGCTGCAATAAACATAGAGGTGAATAATTCTTTTCTAGTGTTTTTATTTGGGGGGGGTGGCAAACACCCAGTGATATAATTATTGTACCATATGAAATTTCTATTTTTAATTTTTTGAGGAACCTCCATACTATTTTCCTCATTTGTTGCATCCATTTACATTCTTTCCAACAATACACAAAGATTCTTTTTTCTCTACATCTTCACTGACATGTTTTGCTTTCTTGTCATTTTGATAATGGTCAAATTTGATAATGGCCACAACCAGAGAAGGTATTTTAAGCCAGAGGATGTGTCAGAAATGGGTCCTGAAATTTAGAGTACAGCATCAGGGAGTCCAAGAGAGCATGGGGAATCCTTTCTATTAAGTATTAATAGAATACTTTTAATCTATTAATAAAATAGGAGTGAGGAGGCAGCAGCAGATGGGACAAGTCAGAGGATGGTGGATATGTTTTAAAGCCTAGGGTGGAAGAGCCATGATCATAATCTCTTAGGCAATAGATCCCAGATCTTTTTAGCTTATTATTTAATGGAAGGAACACTTCTCTGGACACTTCCCAGCTCTGTTTGCATTGGTTTTGGGTGTGACAACCAGGCTGCAAGCAGAAGACATCCAATGCTTTGTTATATTGTAAAACTGAGGTTGAGGATTACATCATGTAATGATGTCTCCAATGAGAGAATAAAAAGAAATAAAGAAATAAAAAGGAACTTTGTGAAGCAAGTCTGAAGGCACTTCTCCCTAACAGTATAGACATTTGTGGGCCCTTGTGGCTATAGCTACCCACTGAAATAAAGTACAATAACAATAATCTGAAGGAAAGAACACATTTCAAATCCAATTAGAAAAATAAATCTTGGTACGGAAAGAAAGAGGTAGTAAATGAGGCTAATGGAGAGTAATAAATTGTTCCTAGAAAGTGACAGCTTCTAATAGTTGAATAATTTGAGTATTGAAAGTAACAATCACTGACAAGGACAAAAGTACACAAAATTTTAATTTGTGATGTTCTGTGTTTTGACTTTGTGTTTTGACACTCTAATTTTCTAATCTCTATCTCTATTCCAGTTTAAAAACAACTGCATTTGAGGTTAAGGAAAAAAATAATAATTGGATGTAGTGATTAAATACTTTAAGAATATTGAAAAATCAAGGTTGAGAAATATGTCATGTAATAATATCTTTAATGAGGGAATAAACAGAAATAAGAAAAGGAAAAGAAAAATATTTTCTTGCTCTATACTTCTGCTGTTTAGTACAGTGGCCATTAGTCATATGTGGCTATTTAAATTTAAATTAATTAAAGCTAATAATCTAGTTTCTCAATCATTCTAGCCACATTTCAAATGCTCAGTCATATGTGGCTACTGGTTATCGTATCAGACAGCTCAGATGTGGAAGATTTCTATCATTGCAGTTCTGCAGTACAACATTGATCTTGACCATGTCCACTAGCATTAAATTGTTATTTAATAAATGAGAGAAAGACTGAATGAATGAATCACTCTCTATTGATTTTTTTATCTCTCTTTTCAAAATAAATACAATATGCTTTTATTATTCTTCGTTATTAAACTTCAACTGATATAGGAATTCTCAAACTGAGAAAGTAACAAAAGACAAAGGGGGGAAAAAAACCAGAAGGTAACAAGACAAAGGAATTTCACCTACAAATTTCCAGCTCCTAAAGTGTCAGGGAACAATCACTGAGAGAATGTGATCTTGGGTTTCTAGCAGGATATACCAAAGTGGTCCAGCCATTGTTGATTGCCAACCCAACAACAATTCTTTGTCTTTCTTTCTCTCTGACAGCACTTGCCTCCCATCAGGGAAGATACCGTGGGAGGCCCATGTGAATAAGTTCTGGCCCACAGAGAAAGAGAACATGTGTGCAAGTGGGGGGAGGTACAGAAGGAGAGAATCTTCAAATAGACTCCACATGGAGTGGGGAGCCAGACTTGGAGCTCAATCCCATGACTCTGAGATCATGACCTGAGCAGAAACCAAGAGTCTATATTGAGTTGAGTTTTTGCATATGATGAATGGATGGATTCATTTTTTTTTTTTTTGCATACAAACATCCAATTATTCTACTGCCATTTGTTGAAAAGACAGTTTTCTACTGAATCGACCTTACACCTTCATCAAATCATTTGTCCATATATACATAGGTTGCTTCCGAAGTCTCTTTTCTGTTCCATTGCTCTATCTCTCCAATTTTAATGCCAATAAAACATTTGTATTGAATATTTCAGCTTATAAGTCTTAAAATCAAGTAGTATTACTTTGCCTGTGAAGCCATCTGGACCTGAAGTTTTCTCTGTAGGAAGGTTTTGGGTTTGGAGGATATTTTTTGTTTGTTTGCTTTACTAAAAATTCAGTTCCTTTAATAGACACAGAAACATTCAGATTATCTATTTCTTCTTGAATGAGGTTTGTTAGTTTGCATCTTTCAAGGAATTTGAACTTTTACATAAGTGGTCAAATGTGTTGACATATTAACCTTTTAATATCTGTAGAATCTATAGTGATGTTGCCTCTCTCATTCCTGATACTGATTTGTGTCTTCTCTGTCCTACTCAAACAAAATTTAAATATATCTAATTTTTATTTTCATTCAGTTAAAGATTTTCTATTTTACTTTTGTTTCTTCTTTGCTCATGGGCTATTTAGAAGTATGTTATTTTGTTTCCAATATTGGGGGGATTTTTCTAGGAGTCTTTCTGTTTTTAATTTTAATTTAATTCTATTGTAGTTGAGAAATATACTTTAAATGACTTGAATCCTCTTCTATTTATTGAGAATTGTTTTATGATCTGGAATATGGTCTATCTTTGTGCCCTTGAAAAGAATATATATTCTGATATTGTTCAGTGGAATACACAATAACTAGGATTTCTGTTGTAATTCAAGTAGGAAACTAACAGGAAAGTATTGGCCAGAATAAGACTATCAAAGCAGAATTTAGCATCTGTTTAATTGGAATGATGGTGATGATAGTGATGATAGTGATGGTGATTTTGACAACTCACAGCTATTGTTTATTGAATGTTCAACACTTTTTTTCTAAAATTTTTCTTCCCAGTTTATTTCTAAAAGAGCTAGTCTCCTTCTCATTACCACTTGCAAAACTTATTCACTAATGAACAAACAAACAAACAAACAAAAAACCCCAAAACAACAACCAAAAACCCCCAAACCTTGAATGATCTACTTATTCTGGCATTCTCTTGGGAATGCTCAATTTTTAAATTATTTCCCAGTCCATGCATTTTTTTTACACTGTCTCATCCTCATTAACAACTCTGTGAAAGTTTGAGGTGGAGAAAGCATCTCAAACAACTTAAGAGACTTTCTCAAGAAACAGAGTGAGCCAGTGGTGTAACGCAGGGGGTTCACGAACTTTACTGTGTATCATAATCAGAGGGCTTAAAACATAAAATTTTTTCTCTCATTCACTATCTTACGTCTGAAGTTATATTTCAGAGAATTATTTTGGCTGATGGAAAAAATGTGAGGATCCTTTAAGGGGTAACATTATGAGATAGTATATTACCAGCCATTAAACCTTAAAGCTCATGAAGACATTCAGGACAGATTGGAAGATAGAGAAAGGAAGGACTAGGTTCTTGAGAGGGATGGGAAGAAGCTGGAAAAGTATGCAGGAAGGGAAAATCAGAATCATTCTAAGTATCTGAGTGGAATCCAGGCCTACATGAATGCAAAGGACATCAAAATGTGAAGAGGTCCTTGATTTCCCACCCCTTTCTCTTTTAAATCCATCTATTCATTGAACCATCCATTCCTCCTAGCTTGTTTTTAGTTCCATATTCTTCTAGCCTCAACCACAAGAACTTAAGGAACGATGGAATAGCTGCAAGGAACCACTGAGACATCCCTAATTTATCTTCAATTCAAGAACACCTGTGGACCAAGACAAACTTTCTGAAGTTCAACCTTTCAAGGTCCCACCTGATATAGTGAAATCAGTTGTCCTTAAGCCATAGGCTATCCATTTGTCACCAAGCAGAAATTCAGGTCTAGTGAATGAAAGGAATAGAAACACTCAGAAAATTTATTCTCAATTACTAGCCCAGGCCAATACTGAGAACATCTTTTCCCTGACTTCTCTTCACTAAAGTGAAAGAAAACAGCCTTCCTTGAAATTACATGATTCACTACAAACATCTGACATTAATTCCAAGAACAAGGGCTTAAAATACAAAGACACAAAGAAAGCAACAGGGAGGGTCTGATAGAGAATCAATGGGGTGAGATGTGGCAACTTCTTACTCTATATATCATCAGCTGTCACAGCCTGAACATAAAATTGGTGCCCTTTGACTTGTGAAATGTCTCATTCCCAGCACCAGTGCTCAGGCAGGACATTAAATTGTGTCAAAGAATGCCAATCACATGAGATGATGCTGAAAGGGCTCTGAATTATTTCCAGAAGGCCAGGATTTCTCATTCCAAATGACCCAACCCATTCGCCAGCACAAGATGTGCTGTATTGACCAACCCCTTCAAATCAATCTGGTCACCAATCTAAGAGTTTGGGTACCACCACCAGACCCCAAGCCTCAAGAGTTTTTCTCTGTTATCCAGACTGTCATTTTTAGGCATAAAAAGAGCAGAATTCTCCAAAAGACATTGAAAAGATAAGGGGATATTATAAACAACTCTATGCCCATTATTTGATAACCTAGATGAAATGGACAAATTCTTTGAAAGACACAAGTGGCCAAACTCATGCAAAAAGAAACAAACAATCTGAACAAGTCTATCTCAATTAAAGAAATTGAATCAATAATTAATAGCCTTCCAAAATGGAAAGCACAAGGCCCAGAAAGATTCACAGGTGAATTTTCCAAACATTTAAAGGAGAAATACCAGTTCTCTACAATCTTTTGTAGAGAATAGAAGCAGAGGGAGTACTTTTTAACTCATCCTGTGAAGCTAGCATTACCCTAATAACAAAACCAGACAAAGATGTTACATGAAAAGAAAGCTATAAGCCAGTATCTCTCATGAATTTAGATGCAAAAAATCCTCAACAAAACAGTAGCAAATTGGGTGCCTGGGTGGCTCAGTGGGTTAAGCCTCTGCCTTCAGCTCAGGGTCCTGGGATTGAGTCCTGCATCAGGCTCTCTACCCAGCAGGGGGCCTGCTTCCCTGCCCCATCTCTCTCTGCCTGCTTGTGATCTCTCTCTGTGAAATAAATAAATAAAATCTTAAAAAACAATTTAAAAAAAGTAGTAGTAGCAAATCAAATTCACCTGTGTAAAAAGAACTACACATCACAACAAAGTGGGATTTATCCCAAGTATTCAAGGCTGGCTCAATATTTGGAAATCAATAAATGTAAACCATCACATCAGTAGACTAAAAGAAAAAATCACATGATCATATCAATAAATGCAGAAAAAGCATTTGATAAAATCCAAAACCATTCATGACCTAAAACTCACAGTAAATTAAGAACAGAGAGGAACTACCTTAAATTCATTTTTTTTAAAAAGTCTATAAAAAATCCTGCAGCTCACATCATACTTCATGGTGAAAAACTTAAAGCTTTCCCATTCTGCATGTAAAGGCAATGATGTTCTATCTTACCATTCTGTTTCAACATCATATTGGAAGCACTAGCTTATACAACAAAACTCAAAAAGGTATACAGATTGGGAAGGAAAAAGCCAAACTGTATTGTTTATGGATGACTTGATTATCTATGTAGAAAATCTGAAAGAATCACCCAAAAACTCCAGAATCTAATTGGCAGTTATAATAAGTTTGTGTGACACCAGGTTAAAGTATAAAGAAGATGTAGTTCATATATACAATGGAATATTACTTAGCCATCAGAAAGGATGAATAACCACAATTTGCATCAACATGGATGAATCTGGAGGGGGTTACGCTAAGTGAAATAACTCAAGCAGAGAAAGACAATTATCAAATGATTTCACTCATATGTGGAACATAAGGAATACACAGAGGACGACAGGGAGAGGGAGGGAAAATGGAATGGGAAGAAATCAGAAAGAGAGACAAACCATGAGAGATTCTAGATTTCTGGGAAACAAGTTGAGGGTTACAGAAGGGAGGGGAATGGGGAAATGGGGTAACTGTGTGATGGGTATTAAGGAGGGCAAATGATGAGTACTGGGTGTTATATGCAAATAATGAATCATTGAACACTACATCAAAAATTAATGATGTACTATGTGTTGGCTAACTGAACATAATAAAAAAAAAAAAAAACACAAAGTCAATCACCTTCCTATATACCACCAATGAACAAGTGAAATTTGAAATTAGAAACATGATACCATTTACATTAGCGCCCATGCAAAGTGAAATAAGTATATATCTAAAAATATACATAATATCTATATGAAGAAAACTATAAAACTCTGATGAACAATATTAAAGAATTGAATAAATGGAGGGATACACCATGTTCATGATAGAATGTTCAATACTGTCAGGATGTCAGTTTTTACCAATTTGATCTATGGATTCAGTGCAATTCTAATCAAAATCCCAACAACAAAACTGGTTCTAAATTTATGTGAAAATGTAAAAAGCCCAGAATAGTCAATGTTATATTGAAAGAGAAGAAATGAAGTTGGAAGACTGATACTACTTGGCTGTAAATCTTACTATAAAATATTTATAAAATATTTACAAAAGACACATCTGCTAAGGGACTGTTATCCAAAATATAGAGATCTTAAAATTCAACAATAAGAAAACATACAGCTTTATTTTAAAAATAGGCCAAAGACTTTAACAAACACCTAAGAGATTGTGAGATCAAGCCCCCCATCAGGATCCTAGCTCAGTGGGGAGTCTACTTGAAGATTCTCTCTCTGCCCTTCCCCTTACTTGTGCATTTGCCCTTTCTCTCTTTCTCTCTCTCAAATAAATAAATAAAACTTTTTAAAAAATGTTAAAAGGCTAGAAGGATATAAATGAAAAGCAGTTGTCCCTGTGTGATAGAATTATGGAGATACTTTTTCTTGTATTTTTTTATAATTCCAAATATTTATCTATGATAAGCAAGTACCTCTTGTGCAATGACTGCTATGGTCTGAGTGTATCCCCCCAAATTCAAATGCTGAAATCCTAACCTCCAAAGATATGGTATTAGGAGCTGGGGCCTTTGGGAAGTGCCTAAGCTCTGAGGATGGAGCCCTTATGAATGGGATTACTGCCTTACTAAAGAAGTTCCAGAGAGATCCCTAGCTCCCTCTACCATCTAAGGACACAGTGAGAAGTCTGTGATCCAGAAGAGGACCTTCACCCAACCATGCTGACACATTGATTTTGGACTTCCAACCTCCAGACTGTAAGAAATAAATTCCTATTGCTTATAAGCCACCCAATCTTGGGTACTTTGTTACAGCAGCCTGAATGGACTAAGATAATGACAAGTTGTTCTAGAAATAATTTTTTATTTCTAACCGACCCAATAGTCAATAGCAGTAGGTGGATCTAAGAGGGTGTGGATGTGAACCTAGGAGATAATCAGGTCCCCCACTGTTCCTGCTGTGTTATGCACAACACATAGACCACGTCAAAACATACAGTGGTAACTCATATACCCAACACAAGATAAAAGAAATACCAGGGACTCCCTATGGCTCAGTTGGTTAAAAGGTAGTTCATATATACAACTGAATATTACTCAGCCATCAGAAAGGATGAATACCCACCATTTGCATCAACATGGATGAAACTGGAGGGGATTATGCTAAGTGAAATAACTCAAGCAGAGAAAGACAACTATCATTTGATTTCACTCATATGTGGAACATAAGGAATAGTGAAGAGGACCACAGGGAGAGGGAGGGAAAACAGAATGGGAAGAAATCAGAGAGGGAGACAAACCATGAGAGATTCTAGATTTCTAGAATCTAGAATCAGCTCAGGTCATGATCCCAGGGTCCTGAGATGGAGCCCCACATCAGGCTCCCTGCTCAGTGGGGAGTCTCCCTCTCCTCACCCCTACCCCTGTTCTGTCTCTCTCTCTGCTCTCTCTCTCTCTCAAATAAATAAATAAAATCTTTAAAAAAATCACCAACCAGTCTTGACCACATCAATCAAGGCACAATTGTTATATTGCCCTAGGTTTAGGTGAAAATTATAAGCTTCAGACACTACCCTGAGGGGTGATGCCTAAAAAGGCTTCCTTCAGAACTGAGGGGCTGATAGTGGCCATTTTGGGAAATCCCAGCACCAATTCCACTGCAGACATTATAATCATCTTTGTTATATTGCATCCCCCACAATACAATCACTGGAAAATGGGATTCGGTCCCCAACTTCCAACTGTCACATGGAAAAGGAGCAAATAGAAGGGAGAGGCACTGTCCTCTATCATAGTCACCTGTGTGTGTGTGTGGGTATGGGTATGAATGTGTGCATGTGTGTGTGAGTGTGTGGGTCTGAGTGTATATGGGAGGGAGTGTATGAGTGTATATGGGGGTGTGAGTGTGTGTGTGCGTGTGCATCCTCCCTTCATTCTTGCATCACTGTTGCTGGTTTCTAAATTGTTGCCAGTTTTCTCCTTCTACCAACAAACCCAACAAAAATTCCCTAAATCCCACAGCCCTAGTCTTTCCTCCCCCTGATTTAGTCTTGCTGTCCATTCTGATCACTAGTGCTTCAGTTTATCTTTCCAGTTTAAGTATTTGTCATTTGTTTTTGCATATTCATTTGCATAATGGATATGTGATATGCTTAAGTAACAAATTATGACTGTTAGAGTAATACAGAATAACTTTCCTCAGATTATTTTTGTCCCATTCTACTTCATGGGTGAAAAAACCGATGGATCCAAAAAGGAAAATATGTTTATGTGAAATCAGCCCAGTGATGATCATAAAACATATAATTAGGATGAGAGCTAGAGCACTGTCTGGTGGAAAGCCCTGGCCTCCATCTTAATCTACTGGAAAACATAAAATTTAGTTTAGGGATTTGTTTAAATGTAAATTTACTTGGGAGGGGGAATTGTCAAGCTATTTTTACTCCATATGAGTGAACTACTAATATTTTACTCATAACCCATTTTGATAGGAAGGAAAAACAAAAAATTATAAGGATGACATCCTGGAAACCCCAGGGGAGGGCAGCCTCAAGGTAAGAAATGGCATGGGAAATAGAAACAGACAGAGGCAATGATAGTACATATAATTAACTACACTATTTTGTTTGTAGCTGGTCTTAAACATAAACACAGGAACTTGTCATTTGCCAGATCAAGACTTATGCATCTTATTTATTTATTTATTGAGAGAGCACACATGTACAAGTAGGGGCAGGGGTGAGGGGTAGAGGGAGAGTGAGAGAGAGGATCTTAAGTAGGCTCCATGCTCAGTGCAGAGCCTGATATGGAGCTTGATCTCAGAACCCTGAGATCATGACCTGAGCCAAAGTCAAGAGCTGTATGCTTAACTGACTTAGGCAACCAGGTGCCCCAAGACTTGTGCATTTTAGTGTAACATTCCAACTTGGTGATCAGGAAATCACAATCCAGCTGAAAAATGAGAATTCCAAAACATATATCCCAGGGACCACAAGTGTCAGGAGAAAATGTGCTTTCCTTCTCTATCCCCAAAGCGTGAAACCTGAGGCATCTTAAACTAAGAATGATTACAGAGCACATGACTCTTTGCTCATAAAACATCTTGGAAGAAACTGGGGCTATATTTTTGGCTCTAAGTTGTAGATGAAGCAGGAAATGTTAAAATATTCTGGACGCCTTCACAAAGGCTCTCAGTCTAATACTGAATAAGAAACTCTTTTGGAAAAGATGGGGGATTAACAGGTGTGGGTTTTAAGTGTATGTGTTCTCCTTAGCTGACTCTTGGAATTGTCCCCTTGGATCTGTCTTTGAGCGACGGAAGGAGATGAAGCCCTAGGCAGGCTGATGCACAGATACAAAGATACTTATGTTGTCAGGAGCAAAAAGGAAAACTTGAGTCACATAGAAAAGAAGGATTAAGTGTTTTAACAAGTTTTTTGCTTTTCCTGGAATTCTTACTAGGAAAAAAAGAGCAGCTTTTCCTTTCTTACTGCAACAAATATTATTTTTTCAGTTTGGAGATAAAAAACATGTTTATATATACAAAGCTAAGTGATTTTTTCCAATTTACACTTCTTCTGTTTCATTAAGGTCAAATAACATGCCTCCTAAGAGATGAATTGCTACATCTTCAGACTTAAAAAACTTAGAGTACTTAAGTTTACACAACTAAATCTTATAGTATTTCTGAGGCAAGGGCATGCTTCTGTTAAATACTGGTTATAATGGTTCTATACTACTGAAAAATATAGCAGTTTAAAAGAAAAAATCTCACCTTGGTTTCCCTTAAGTTTACCAAATTTATTGAATTTTATCCAAAGCATTACACTATCAGCAAAGTACGTGGCAGATGGTGAGAGAAAAGAAGCAAAAAAAATCTCATAACAACTCTTACCCATCTTCCAGCTTAAAGTACTTCACTTATTGTTTTCACTGGAAGATAGACAGTGGGGCTTAAACCAATGGTCATTAATGCATACCTCAAGGAACTTGTCTGTTACTTCACTGGATTTTCAAAATATGGGTGATGAGGTTAGTGGATATGATGTCAAGCCCACACAAAAGGAATTAAACTATCATATATGAAACCAAGGCTTTTGTTTAATCTTCAAGCTCCTCTCCGAGTTTGCTAGAGAGTAAACCATGTATTCTGAAATCATTCAGTCCTGAGGTTTCCCCCACTTAGGGGTCTTCATAGTTTTAAGTTATCAGGAAAATGATGTCTCTCTGGTGGTGACTAATGATAGGAGTGGGGACCTCTTCTGTATGAACACATTGAGCATCTCTGTGACTTATACCTTTTGTCAGATTTGAAGTCTGGCCAACAAGAGATAAACTTAACCCAAACAGAATAGTTATTAAAGAAGTAGAGTTGGAATAACGTTTTCCTGAAATGAAGTTGAAACTTCAAGTTTTGAAAGGAAGAAGGGGGAAGTTTAATTTTAGAGAGCAACTTAGTGGTTTTCACATTCCTCCCTCAATAATGATGAAGAATATATCATGTTATATGAATTATATCTTGTATGTATATATATATATATATACATATATATATATAGTACTTGCTATTTTAATGACTGAAGCCCCTCCTCCCTCTCCCATGAAACTGTAGCTCTTTGTGAGCAGAAACTGTCTTCTCATCTTTGATATCCCCACTACCTACCATGGTACCTATAGACTGGAGACCTTTGATAACTATAATTGGATATCACATTTATGAGAATAACTGGAATTAAGGGCGGAATGTAACAAAGGAGAGTTTGAGGATGAGCATTTGTCTACATTCCCAAGACTGTCCAGGGACGAGGACACTCAACAAGGCAGCCATTTCAGATCCTTGTAAAGACACACCAAATACCTAGTATCTTATAGAGGTTAAAAAAGAAATGAAAGAGCTATCTAATAATTACAGTCTACAAAATGTTATGAGCTTCCTGGGAGCCACAGCCCATCACAGTTGTTTAACAGAGGTGTCATAACCAACTAGAGATGATGTTATAAATGTATTCAGTGAACATTGGACTTTTGGTTTCCTTCCAAATCAAGAGGTAATTTTTGATCCCTAAAACAGAGTTAGCCTAGTCATTTGGCCACAACAACTTGGTGAGTACATCCCATAATCATGGTCAGCATCCTTGCTCTGGCTCTATAGTCACAGTTGAGAATGCTTTTAGATGGTTTTGTTTTCTAAGATAATTTTCCTTGTAGAAGAAAACAAGTGTTCTAAGACAACTTAGCTTGATTATAAGATCAGGCACATCTTTAATAAACTATAGCTTGACTCGATGGCCACTAATTAGTCTTTTGTAGATTTGGTTAACATTACATGAATTTTATGAGAATGTAATAATGTCCAGCAACCAGACCAACATTGTTAAGATGTACTAGTCAAAATGTTGGGAACTGGGTCTTCTTATTGACCTCCTTGCCTCCAGTCTTCTTCTGCCTGACTCATTTTCTTCTCTCATGTAAAAATGACCATTCTCAAACATTAAACTAAACAAAGAACCACACCCATCTCTGTAAAACCCTTTAACGGCATCCAACTGCCTTCAAAAGGAAGTCAAAACGCTCCTGAATGGTTTCCCTTTGAGTACCTCTTGGTCTCAATCCCTCATACTCCCTCCTTTGCTCTATGTTCAGACAGTTTAACAATTTACAGTCTCCAATTGTGACATGTCACTCTCATCACTTCAGATCAGTGATTCTCCACAGAGAGTAATTTTATCCACAGGGGACATTTAACAATGTCTGGAGACAGTTTTGTTTACCACAGCTCATGAGATGCTACTGGCAATCTAGTGGGTAGAGGCCAGAGATGCTGCGAAACATCCTATAATGCAAAGAATAATCTCACATATCAAAGAATTAACCAGCCCAAAATGTCTATAGTACTTTCATTGAGAAATTCTGCTCTAGATTAATGAATGATAGCAAACTATGTGCAACAAACCTTGAGAGAAGTCCCTTTAAAACAGTGTGTCTGAAAAAAGGTTGGTAAACTATGGCCCGTGGTCCAAATATGGCCCACTGCCAGTTTTGGAAATAAAATTGTATTGGCTCACAGCCATGTGTATTTGTTCATGCACTGCCATCTTGTCTCTGCTGCTCTTGCAGCAGAGATGAGCAGTTGTGACAGAGACCACATGGCCTACAAACTAAAATATTTTCTATCTAGCTCTTTATAGAAAAATTTGTCAACTCCTACTCTAAAACACCTCTACCATTCCATTCTTAAGATTGCAGCAAATGTAGTATACAATTATGAATGTAGTATGCAATTACTGTATATGGGAAGGGAAATACATTTTTTTCAACTGGCACACCACTTTTGCTTTAGAAGAGAACAGGCACAGGATAACAGCCGGATGTCCAACTAGTTTTCTGAGAGAAGCATTTCCTGTGAACTAATAATGAGCCTTGCTGGCAAGATATCATTAAAAAGAGAAGTTTAGGTCTTTCGGGAGTAGGTGGGTGTGGGAAAGGTGAAGTGGGGTGAGAAAACCTTAGTCATCAGATCTCACTATTTCCTCCCTAGAAATCTTTCCACTCAGTATAATCTGAATGCAGACTAACATGCCTTTTGAGGCTTCTTCTCAGCTTCAGGCACTTGCTAAAATTTACAAGGAGAGATGGTTAGAGGGAAGAGATGTATGTGGCTATTATGAGGAAAAGAGCTAATCAAACAAGCCTTTGGCAACCTCACTTCAACTCCTCAAAGGTGGGAGAACTTGCTTTGTTGTTGAATCTTCCTCTAACTTTAGCAGATTGCAAATAAAATGAGAAGCAGGTCAAAGACACAAAAGATACGTGATACCACTAGGGTTTCCCTATGTGGTTATTGTTGACACAGGTAACAATTAAAAACACAGGTGTATTTCAGATGCACAAAATGCCAATTTAATGCATAAGATCTTTTTAATAATAAACATCAATTTATTGTGTTTATAGTGAAGGAAACTGATTCCTTATAACTACTGTGTAGCCACATGCACATACATGCCACAAATTGCTTCTTACTTCACAAGGTATTTATTGTTAAGGGATCTTCCCTAACTGGAAGGAGAGGAAGATGAGTTTTTAGGGTTCTTCAAGTGAAATATATTTTCACTGGGGGCAGACTGGGGAGGGTGCTACTCCTGTCATTGCGACATACACAAATCAGGCAAACCAAAATCAGAATCTTCCCAGACATCTCCGAAAAAAATAATGTGTGCAAGCAGTTTGAGAGTTAAGGTTTATAAAATAACAAAGAGATTGCCCTAAGGCCAAATGTCTACATCAGCAATATGATATACAAGGCAAATGTAAAACCAAATAGTGCTTTGTGAAAATTATTTTTAAAAGTGCTTTTCGTGAGGGATGTAGTTCTGAAAACATGAGATGGAATCTTGGAGCAACAAGACTGGGAAACTGAACCTGAGATTCCTATGAAGACAGATCCTAAAAGAGAGTTTTCCTAGGGAAAAAAAAGAAAGAAAACTTTAAACTGCATCAAGTAATTATAAAAATCCTAAATATATTATGACCATGAAAGAAATTCAATTATTAGTTGAAAATCTTCTTCACCATGTTAAAAAAAAAAGACAAAGATTTTTTAAGGTGAATTCTGTGAAACTTCCAAAATACGAAACATCTCAAACTCTTCTAGAGAGGAGAAAAAGGGGAACATTCCACAATGCATTTTGAGCAAACACAATTTTAATGCCAAAACTAGTAAAGGATAGCTTATAAAAAGAATGTCACGGCATATTTCACTCAGAAGTAAAGATGTAAAAATTACAAACAAAATCTTAACAAGCCAAATCCAGTAGTTAAAAAAAAATACATTTAATATCACGACTGAATTGAGATTATCATGGAAATCAAAAGTGGTTTAATAGAAAATCTATAGATGTCCTTTACCATATTAACAGATTACTGGAGAAGAACAATGTGATCTCAACTTCCAGGAAAAAAATACTTGATAAAATTCAATACAAATTCATAACAAAAGATTTTGTGTGTTTGTTTTTAAGCATTTTTTTTTCCAAACGGAATGAAGAGTCCCAAAGTAGACAGACATGAACATAGAAATTTTAAATATTTTGTTACCTTGAAGATCACTAAGAAAGGAGGAAACTAGTTAATAAATAGTGCTGACTGACATGATTCTCCCTCAGGAAAAGAAAATAAAACTAAACCTCTCATATCATACCATACACAAAAATCAAATCAATTTTAGATGGATTAAGGACATCAAATAGGCAGCAAAATCTTAAAATGTTTGATTTGGGAGAACATACCCTCAGGGTAGAGGAGGTCATCTTAAGACATAGAAAGCACTAGCCATGAAAAAAAAAGTTAACAAATCCATCGTTGTTAAAATTAAGAACGCTTTATTCATCAAAAGATAGCATAAGCAAAGTAAAAAGACAAGTCACATACTAGAAGGACTTTAACTGCAGCACGTATAACTGACAAAAAGCCAAGTAACTCTATAAAAGCTGTCACATATTAGGAAAAGACAAGCAACCCATTAGAAAAATGGATATCAGTCTTGAACAGCTATTTCACAAAGAGAAAGTAGAAATGGCTTATTTATATATCACAAATGCCTAACCTCTTTGGCATCTTAATTTGCATTTCTTGGTTACTAATAAGATATCGTTTTATACCCTTTAGATTAGCAAAAATTGCAAAGCCTAGAAATAAAAGAACTGGCAAGGACATGGATCAAAAGGAATTTACATATGTGCTGATATGTGGAAACTGAGCAGTCACTTGGGAAAACAACTGGGCATTATCTTCTCATTGTGAATATTATCATACATTGTGACCTAGCAATTCGGCACCCGTCCCCAAAGCCAAATGTAAGAATGTTCATGGTAGCAAAATCATAATTTTGAAAAGAAAAAGAAACAATCTAAAAATTCTTCAACAGGAAATAGACACATTTTGTATAGCCTCACAAAGGCATATAATGCAACCAGTGTATATGAGTGAATTATAATTATATGGAACACCAAGGAATTAGAAAATTGAGTGACAAAAGCACATTGAAAAATATTATATTGAGAATGGTAGCATTTTAATAAAACTTAAAACAACAAAACTCAACACAGTGTTCTTAAGGGTTACATACATATAAAAACTGCCAAAAAAAGGAAGGATGAGATTGATAAACATAAACTTCAGAATAGTAGTTACCACATATTGGAGGCAAAAGAGAACAGTATGGTAATGTTCCAGTTCTCAGTTTCACTGTAAATTCATGAATTTCATGATTTTTCTTCAGAACTTACATATGTAACCTACTGTTTTGTATGTAAAAATATAACATAATAAATATTTTAATGTAAACACCATTCATATAGAGCAAGTTCAGAAAGTGAAGTCTGGACACTTAGGTCTAGCAGAAAAACATGTATTAACTCAAGGTTAATCGATTAAAGATGAGATTGCTTACACCAATAATGATAGCAAGCCACCTTGCCAGATGTACTGATCAGAGAATACCTGGTCTGGAGATTATGGGCCAGTAAGATTAAGGAACTTCCTTACATATTTACACACATCACTAAGATAATGTGTCTGAAACAAGTTAAGATCATGTCACAAATTTGTGTAGAAATGATAAAAAAGCAAGTCATGAAGAGCAAATATTTTCTAGTCTCTCATAGTCAAAATAGGAGTAAATAAGAATGTGGATAACTATGTTGGGCCCATCTGCCTATCCTCACAGAGAAATGGAGGTTCAAGCCTTCATAGGGAAGGGGTCTCCAGATTGGAGAAAATGTGTCACCAAGTCATGTCTGCACAAAGATGCCAAGCTTCCCCTTTACTCAGATCCCCTGTCATCAAGAAACAAGAAACATTTAGAATGAATTTTATTTTCTTTTTCCAAGTAGTTTTTCTTCTCATGTTCCATCAAGTGAGTCATTGAATTATGAGGCTAGTTCAGTCTTTTTCATTATATATGTGTATCTGGATGTGTGTTTAAACCACACACACACACACACACGCTGGTAGCAAAAGCCACTTCTGTGTGGGGTTGGGCATCATGAGTCAGCTATCTCTGAACATCAACACTCCTTCTCCAAGCTGAGGAAACTATACAAAAAAGACTTGCAACAACACCTTCTAGAAAGCAACTAAAGGACTGCAGATGATCCAAGATAATGCCTAACTTTCCCTGAAACTGCCTGCAAATAGGAAGTCAGGTTGGGCATCAAATTCCTATTTGACTAAGGCGGAAGGGTTCTAAGCAACTACCACCTACACAAGCACACTCTAGCTGATATGGAGTCTGCTTTCAAATGAATAATTAGACTAGGCAGCTTCTCCCTTCTGCTTTCCCATGGAAACAGATTTGTGTTGGTATAATCTGGAGGCAGGGGGTGGCTTCGGCTGTAAAATCAGGCCTTATTCTTATCAAGTTCTGTGTGCTGTTGCCATGCTGTTGGGACCTTTCTTAGGATACCCACTTTGCTGGCACAGGATCAACCTCGTTTATGGACTGAGCCACCAACTCTGTGGATCTCAAAGATGAGGCCCTTGTATGGCCCATCTTCTCATTTCAGAAAGTTAGTCATCAGTAACAGACAACACTGCTTGAAAGAGCATTAGAAAAAACACATGAAACAACAGTCCAATATAAAATACAGCTATTTGCTTTTACTGATTCCTGGACATCGTGGTTACCAACAGTTGATTTTAGAACACAGAGAGTTTTAAAAGTACACTGGAAGAATTAGTTTAGAATGGAGTAAATAGAGCAGCTCATTCACTTGGATGATGGAAGGAATGACTTATACTGCCTTTAAAATTGATACTTGTATGTTTCATTCCCAGCAAAATGCATACAACTATTTATAAAGGGGGAGCGAATGGAACTATTTATAAAGGGGGAATGAATGGCTCATTTGCCAAATGAGCAAATAGAGGCAAATAAAAGCAATAAATTCTGCAGCTAGAATTTGGTATATCAATTTTTAGGGCAGTATAAAATATTGTTGAGACTGAGAAAACATGGTAAAGCTTTCCTCACACTTCACTAAAGAAACCTAAAGGCCCAGAATAATGAACTGGAAGCCTGGCCTTAGCCAGAAGCACTCTGTAACATACTCAGAACTTTCTAGGTTTGCATTTTATCTTAAAAACCCATTTTTTTTTTTCTATTTGGTCTGCAGTATATCCACAGGAAAGCCGAAAGGCAGGATTCACTGATTTTGCCTCTATGTGTGGTTTACAAAACCTTTAGGAATGTAAAAATCCAACACCTCACCACCTCCTCCATATCTTAGAATAAGGAAAATGTGCCATGCTCATCGGGGGTTTTATGTTCTCCCAGGCAGGGGATGGAAGCTTAATCAATTAGCACAATAGATAAATATGAAAAAGAGAAAGAATAAAGTGTAACCACATTTAACAGGGAAGAAAATCACTCTAACTTTAACTTGTAGATTGCTTTGTGCAACTAATTTAAGTCTTCCTACAGATGCTGCCACATTAAGGACAGAAAGAACAGTGTCACATCACTTCATGGAAAAATAGCTCTCTGTCTTTAACTATCAGAGATCCAACATTCGGCTTTCAAAGAAGAATATTCTTCCTGAATCCTTGGGGATCAATGTCTCAGAAACAAAAGACAGAAGACCTCAGGGCAATGATATAGGATGAAATAAAAGAAATATTCCATTTTAGAATATACCACAGTGAGAAATACACAGCTATGAAAACTTTTCCCTTAAAAAAATCAGAAATAGGGGTGCCTGGTGAGCTCAGTCCATTAAGGATCTGCCTTTGGATCAGGTCATGATCCCAGGGTCCTGGGATCAAGTCCCATATCCTGCTCCTTGCTCAGCAGGGGGTCTACTTCTCCCTCTGCCTGCTGCTCCCCCTGCTTGTGTTCTCTCTCTGGGTCAAATAAATAAATATATAAAATCTTTTTCAAAGATGAGAAATATCAGGTATTAGGCAATGGATACAGAACTCAGAACTGAGTAGGTCCCTAAATCTTAGTAATTACCTAGATTCATTGAACTGGGAAATCAAGATACTATGCTTAGATATCAAGCATAATAGTTAAAACAATGACAAACTTTCATCAAAAGCCTGGACTGTCCCATTCTACTTTATTTTACAGATACACATACACACACACACACACACACACACACACACAGAAACTGAGAATATGACTGCAGTTTGTATGAGCACCGACCACTGATGACATGGCGGTGTAATAACTGAGCAATCAGAGATGGTCTTGACCCTACTGAGGGGCTATTCACAAACTTTCACCTGGATTTTCAAAGTATTTGAATAGAAACAAACAAACCAATCTCAGTTTCTCAGAGACTAACTACTCATATCACATTTCTTTCTTTCCACAATAGTCTATTTTGAACCTTTTCTATCCTCTAGCAGTCCCTTGGATATTCTAAAAAAGATGGCTGAAATTCAAAGCGAACCGTATTGCCCTCACCTGCCAATTTGATAAGGCAAGGAAATTGAAACACCACAAACTTATTTTACAGTAGTTATATGTAAACGAATTTTAATTATCCACACGCATGGTCTACTACATCATTCATTACACCACTATTATTTTCTGATCATTATACTTACAATCCAAGATGTTTATACTATTCGATCCCCAGAAGAAAGCAAGGATTGTTATGACTATTCTTTCCTTGCCTAGACCAGGAAATGCAGCTAACTCCAGTTTCTGTGTCAGGGTAAAACCATAGGATTTAGAGCAGCATAATGAAGGTTTCATGATTTCCAGCCTCCCTAGAGTAAAGGATAATTTGCTCCAAGTCAGTGCATAGCTGGGACTGCCATGTTCCCTCCAGCATAGTACAGCAAGAAAAGTACTGCTCTGGGAGCCAGGGACCCAGGTTCTGGTCCTTTCTCTGCCAGTCTCACATCCCTGAAAAAGTTGTACAACCTCACAGAAGTCTCATGCCTCTCTGAGTCTTGCTTTGGACTCTAGCTAACATCTCTTCCAGCTTCAACCTTCTTTCAGGCTTCCCTCCTCTAGGTCTATGATTTCACTGACTAAAACTTGGAAAAGTTCAAGATTCATTGTTTGGAGATTTAATGGCTTTTGCAACCTCTGCCAAGCTGGGAATCACCTCCAGCTGTTACTCCAGCGTTGGCCCTCTAGGGAGACAGTTGGAATGTTTTTTAATAAACAGGGCTAGCCCTTGGCTAAGCAGCAAATAGGTGCAATCTTTGTTTTACACTCCTCCCAACTTCCTTTATGGAATACACTTCACGCCAGACAGTTCTCTTGTATCCCACAGAACTCAGACCTCAGCAGTCAACAAAGCCACAGGAAGACGATGCCTGACAGGTATTAAGATTGGATTCCAGAGACTGTGTTGGAATAGAAGGTGCTTAGACAATAAAAAAGACCTTAAGGCATCCCCCACATCTGTCCCTCTCTTAGTCAACCCCATGCCTTCCAGTTACTCAGACTCAAGTTTTAAGTGCCTTCCTTGATTCCTCTTTCTTTTATACCCTTCATCGGATCCATGGCAAATCCTGTCAGCTCTACCTTGATGTGTATCCAAAATCCAACTCTACTTCACCAGCCTTTTTATTATTGCTCTGGTTTAAATATTTAAATATTTAAAATTTAATATAAATATTTAATATTTAAATATTTAATATAAATATTTTAAATATATAGATAAATATATAGATAAATATTTTAAATATATAGAGAAACAGGCTACATACACTTAATGTGGTAATCAGTAGACAGTAGAAAGAACATTTTTTTGTGAAAGAATGCCATATGGAGGTATATTTTATTGATATAACTTTACAGCTTGTACTGAAGTGATCATAATTCTAATCTAGCTTTGGTAACAGTCTCCTAAATAGTCTCGAAGTTTCTACCCATGCCCTCCAACAGCCCATTCCTCCATAGTAGCCAAAATAATCCTGTTAAAAGGTAAATAAGATCATGCTCAAACCCTGCATTCCCATGGCTTCCCAGCTCTCGAGGGTTCAAAGCCCACAATCTCAGTATAGGATTCCTGGACCCTATCACCTCACTGACCTCACTCCCTCTCACCTTTGTTTGCTATGGCCCCAGCTCCCTTGCCATTTTTTTAGATACACCAAGGCATGCTGCTTAGGAGCTTCATTCTTGTTGTCACCCCTGCCCTGCTTGGAAATCCATCCCCTTAGGGCCCCACAAGAACTCCTTCCTCTGTATCTTCAAGCCTCTGTTCTAATATGCCTTTTAGAGGCTTTCACAGACCATCTTATATTAAAGACTTCGTGAACACACACACACACATCCTCTCTATCCCCTTGTTCTTTTTTATGTGTTATTCTATTTATCACCACCTGTTATCGTATATATTTGCTTATTATCTTTTACTTTTCCTTCTCCCTGTCTTACACCAGAGCAGAACTGTGTCTTGTTTACTGTTGGACTTCTGCTGCAGTTACAGTGCCTGCCATATCCTGAGCCCTCAGATATTTGTAAGATAAAGGGCTGAGGGATGAATGAATCACTCTCCAATGCAGGAAGATGCATGTTGGTCCTTTCAGCTATTCTTACAACACACCTACTACTATATTCTAAGAAAGTCACAACTAAATGAAAGCCAGCCTGGTGAGACAAACTGGCTTCACTGCCTTCTTACAATAAAGCACTATATTGCTCGAAATCTTTCTCCCTTATGTCATTATCTGTTTGTCCAAATACATAAAAGTACCTTGACTGTTATGTTACTATGATCAGACAGTTTTTCATACAGTCTGTCTATCAAAATGGTTTCTTAGCATAAGCTCTGAGAAGGGGAGGACTTCAAGTGTTCAAACTCTGATTTTAATTATCTGAGGCCCTAGATGCCAAAGGATAGATAACCTAGTTTGTGTGTCTCTACCAGGAGTAAGCGCTGGGCTAAAAGCTTGATTAATGTTATCTCAATAAAGCTAAGATATTTACATAAATGTTCACATGAAGGTGACACAGAATCAATTACATAAATTAAGAAGCTGAAGCTGGGGCAGTTAAAATTTTTAGCCAAGGTTTAAGTGAAAAAATTGAGATTCTGACTTAGATCTGAATCTAAAATCTATTTTCTTTCAATACCAGAGACAAAACATTCACACCATTCATGGGAAAAATCATTATTTATTCTTCTCCTCACTCACCAGCCCACAGTTAATGATACTCTTTGGCTAAGGACTATTTGAGGGTTCACTCTAGAGAGTGTTCTAGAGTGATTCCCAAACACAAACACTACAGCCTCTGAAACCAAGCCTATCTGACATGCAAATTTATCACTTTTTTCAAGGAAATGCACTTCAGCTTAGGAAAATATTCAAATACAGATAAAGACATAGCTACTTACTTAATTCCATACAAATTTCAAAACCTTTAAAACTATTATTCCAGACTAGTTTTCTAAAATAATAAAAAAGAACTGATTTCCAAATATTGTGTAGTTCCCTACAGTTCCTTCTCTCTGTAAACATTCCAGAAGCCAGGCTTTCACTCGGGCATTACTTGGGGGTACACTGGGCTATAAACTGGGCACACAACAGTGAATAGTAAGCACTCTACTGCTCCTGTGAAACTTACCATCTAGTGTGGTGGGTAGACAACTATGCAATCGAGTGTTTGGTTACTTTTGGTTAAATGCTATTAATAAGTGCAGGGTTGGGTAATTATAGAACTAATAACCATTCTGTGGTGGTCATGGACAGCTTCCTGAGAAGGTCATGTCTGAGCTGAGAACTGAAGAATGAAGCAACAATCAATCTCTTGGGTGGAAGAATTGGGACAGAATGGGACAAAGCTGTGAACTGGGAAGGAGCTTGACTACTTCATGAATCAAAAGAGAGACAGTGTGACTGGAGGCTGGATTTAAGGAGTGAAAAGAGAAAACTGTAATGAGATGAGCTTCCAACATTGGGAGAGAAAGACCAGGTCCAGTAGAGACTGTGAAGCATTCTGGGATGGACCCTCAAAATAATGCAAATCTGTTTTAGGCAAAATGATACATTCAGACTTGCATTTTATTTTATTTATTTTTTTAAGATTTTTATTTATTTATTTGCCAGACAGAGATCACAAGTAGGCAGAGAGGCAGGCAGAGAGAGGGGGGGGGGAAGCAGGCTCCCCACTGAGCAGAGAGCCCGATGCAGGGCTCAATCCCAGGACCCTGGGATCATGACCTGAGCTGAAGGCAGAGGCTTTAACCCACTGAGCCACCCAGGCGCCCTGAGTTTACTAGTTATTATTAAATTTCCCATCCAAAAGACCACCAGCAGTGTTGGAATTCCCACGTCTCCCACTCAAAGTGTCACATTTTTCATTTTTGCCCTTCTGAGGGGCATAAAATAGTTTCATTGTAAATAAGCATCATTTCATATTTACTTGGTTTCTCCTATATTGCTAAATTTTTAAAAATACATATTTTTAGAGACACCTGGGTGGCTTAGTCAGTTAAGTGTCCAACTATTGAATTCAGGTCAGGTCCTGATCTCGGTCATGAGACCAGGCCCTACATCAGCCTCCACACTGGGCAGGGAGACTGCTTAAGATTCTCTCTTGCTTTCCCTCTGCCCAACTTCTGTCACAAGCATGCATTCTCTCTCTTTCCAAAAAAAAAATAATAATAATAAAAAATAAAAATTAAAAAAATATATATATCTTTATAATACTAGTAGTTTATCTTGTTTTCAACCATTTGCATAGTTTTCTCCCCAAAATTTCTTATATGCTTTAAGTAAGATTGGGGCACTTCTTTAATTAAGTTCCCCAGATGACTACAATATGTTTCTCCCTCCCACTTTGATTTAAAATAACATAGAAATATTTACTCTTTTTTTGTTTAATCATGAGCACTTGGTGCCTCCCATAGACTCCACCAGGATTGAGTATACAGAGAAGCCACAAACCCTACTCTCAATAGAGAGCCCTGTTTAGAAGTGAGGAAGAAGGAGCTAAGAAATAAACCACAGAACTTCAATAGAATAGAAATAGTGGGATGGGACAAGCATAGGATGCCAAAGATGCACTGCCAAAGAGCACCACTTGGACCAGGGAGAGAAAAAGACCTGGGAATGAGATTATATCTGAGCTAGGATTTGAAGAATGAACAGGAATGCACCAGAGTGGTGAGAAAAGCATCCCTGGTTTTATAAAAAGGCAAACAGAGAATATGGCAAGTTCAAGGAATGGAAGGTAATTTGAAATGCCAAGAGGCAAATGTAAGGATGGAGTGGCAAAAATGAACAAACAAAAATGAAACAAAGAGCAAAAACAAAACAATACAAAACTCCAAAGAAACCAAAACCTAAAAGAAAGTCAAAGTGCAATCTAAATGTAAGTCACATAAAGCTTTTTGCTATGCTAAGGATTTTGAACTTTGCCTTTACAGGTGATAAGAAGCCTTCAGAGAGAATTTTGCAGGAAAATATTAAGATTCAGTTTTTCCCCTCAGTAAGATCCCTTTGAGTTTTCATGGTTAGGGGTGGACAAGTGTGAAGGCAAGGAGGTCAGTGAGTTTTGGGGGGCTGGGTGGAAAAGGATGGTCCTTCCGTCTAATATCAGTAGAGATAGGGAAGAAAGCAATTAAACAGGTAAAAAAAATGTTCAAAAGAATATGAGAATGAATAAAAAATGAACCTTGGATTTGAGGAGTTTATGCATCATGGCATCCAACAAAATGGGGAATAGAAGAGGAAGAGGTTTGGGGACACAGTGTCAGGGTGGAGAGAGATGATGATAACTTCAGTTTTTTGTTCATTGAGTTTAAGGTTCACATGGAACAGCCAAGTGGAGACATTCAAGAGGCTTCTGAAATAAGATCCTGGAATCTAGGACACAGATCTTAGCTTGAGATGTGTGTAGGAATTTTCAAGTTACAAACAGAAACTAAAGTCATGGCAGTAGATCAGATTGCTCAGAAATACTGTGAGATTTGTAAGAATAGAAAGGATGGACAGAATCCCAGGAAACAGGATGTAGAGATTAGCCGAAGAAGAGAAACTAAAAAGGAGACCTAAGAAAGGCTGGTCAGAAAAATAGAAAACCCAGGAGGATGTGATGCTTTCAAAGAAGTCAAAGTTTTAAACAGGAAAGAATGACCAGTGTCAAATGGTCATGAAATCACTTAGACAAGATCAATGAAAAGCATTGAGTAAATTTAGACAAAATGTAATCATTGGTGATCTTGGAAAGAACTATGAGGTCACCAGCATATGGATTATCCCTAAAATAAAATATGGATATCCCTATAAAATATGAATATTTTAAGAGTATGTATGCCACAAAAAAGGTTAATTGTTCTCTTTAACTAAAACATCTGAGTTCAGCCTATAGGCTCCACTTTGTTGAGCTAAAAAAGGAATGGATTAATTAGGTGACAGGTCAGGTCCCCTCCAGCTCTCACAGGCTATTAAACAACTCTAAACCATCCTGTACTTCACCCTGACTCACTCTTCCTGGTAGTAGCCTACACCAACACTAATCCATCCTTTCCATCCCCTTGACTTTCGCTTTGTGGAAACTATGGGTCAAAGGCCCCTTATGTAAAGACTGTCTTTCTCAGGTGTGCAATCATCTTTTGACTTTAGTCCCTATCTTGATAGTGAGAACATCAGTGAACACAACTGAACATTGTACACACCATTGAACAGGCAGAATTGTGTACTGTGCGTAGGAATTGTGCACTTACTAATTCTGGGAATTCAGGATTCTTGAGGGCAGGAATTGTATACTTACTAATCTTGAGAAGCTAAGTCTTAAATGCTACTCAGAAAAAAATAATCATTCAAACCACTTATTTTGGGGGTGCATGGGCAGTGCAGTCAGTTAAGCAATCAACTCTTTGTTTCAGCTGAGGTCATGATCTCAAGGTTATGAGATGCAGCTCTGCCTCATTGTCTGAACTCAGCATGGAGTCTGCTTCAGATTCTCTCTCCCTCTCTCTCTACCCCCCCACTTGTGTTCATTTTCTCTCTCTCTCTCTCTCTAAAATAAATAAACAAATCTTTTTAAAAAACATTTATTTTGGATAAATGGAGGAAATGTGACTTACAATACTACTTGGGACCTCAGCAACAATAGATCTAATACTTGAAACTTCCTTACAACTAAGTGACTACAATGCTGCCAGTCCCATGCTAGCAGTCTCACCCCCAATACCTGGCACCACAGCTTCTCTTCAAGATAATAAGCACTGAAAGCCTTGACTTAACACCTTCAGTTGCTTCCTGGTTTCAATGTCCACCATGTCAAGGTAGGTGATGGACTCTACTTACATAATGATAGACTCAAAGACTCTAGAGCTTTTTCTTAACCCAATACTTTATAGGAGTCATTGAATTTGGGACCATCTGTTGCTCACCTCAGCCCTGATTTCACTCTTATCCTATAAGACTTAAATACTCTTCCCCCTTTAAGAAGATGACACTCAAACTCCCAGAGCCCTTCATAACACTTCTTAGGTTCCTCAACTTGCTCTGGAAGCATGTTACACTAAACATTCACACACAATAAAAATCCAACAGTGACCATGATCTATATTTGTGTGAGTTTGTTTTTGCAAAAGCAAAACATCTTAAAAATCTAAACTAATTTTCTGATTCAATAGTTAAAAGAACTTCAAAATAAATAACCTCATGTACGTTTACCCACTTTAGTACTAGCTAGTGTCAGATTGAATCATGATGTTAAAATGCTATTTTACGTTCTTTTATGTGTGGAATTTTAGAAGCAAGTATCACTTGTATCCATCTGTCCAATTTTCATGTCACTTCTACCAAGTTTCTCTTATTCTATATTATTTTTCCTCCTCAAAGTTCAAGTCATCCTCTTAATATTTTTTCTCTCAAAACAAAATAATCATTAAGCTTAATTTTTCCAGCACAGCATATCTGGTAACTTATTTCCTTATAGTTTTTTTGCCAAGATCTAAAATCACAAATTCTCTCTGTATGCTTATCCAAATATTTAAAAATACATTTTTGCTGACATTTTAAAGTGATGTTTATACCACTGAATTGAGTTTAAGTAAACAGACCATTACTGGCATAGTCACCATGCTGTAATGTTCTTTAAGGTGTACCATACAGAAGCATTTATGTCAATGACACTCCCCGAAGGAAAATGAAATCAAACACTTGTTGCCAACATAAACATGTAAAGGTCTTATTTTCTTTATTAGATCAGGGTCAAATAAGTGGACCCAAAAGAATTAGGCTCAGGGAACATATGTGGGTCAAATTTGGCATTCCCTGAAAGTTTCTGTTGAATTGAATTCAAATCTCTAAAATTACTTTGAAAAAAGAGAAATACTACTTCCTCATTTTAAGTAAGAAAGGCAATTTAGGATAATAAGGCTTCTTGGATCGTTCAATGCTTTTTCAAAAGAACCCTGAAACTCTAAGGAGTGTTTGTTTAGTTAAGCAAGGTTGGCCCAACTCTACTAGGATCTTTGTAGCACATTTTTTTTTAAAGTATTAATGTGCAAGCCAACCTTGGGCTTCATAGACATGTTTGTGGCTCTCCTTGTAATAAAACAAGAGTAAAGGAAGGAGATATTGTAGGTGATCTGAGAAGAAATGGCACATTTGAATGAAAAGAGGGAAATGAATTTATTGAACTTTTACAATGTAACAAACATTGTGCATGTTCTAATTTAACTCCTAAAAGAACTCTGTGTTTAAATATCACTGTTCTTGGGCGGAGAAGTAGCAGGCTGAGACGACATCAGGCAGCAGGAGATCAGCTAGATAGCCTATCAAACCATTCCGGACACCTATGAATCCAAAAGGAGATAGAAGAGAAGAAAAACAACAATTCTAGAAACAGAAAATCGACCACTTTCTAAAAGGTAGGACCAGCGGAGAAGTGAATCCAACGCCACGGGAAGATAGACCCCAGGGGGAGGGGCCGGCTCCCGGCAAGCGGCGGAGCACAAAATCAGGACTTTTAAAAGTCAGCTCCACGGAGGGACATCGCTCCAGAGGCTAAACTGGGGTGAAGACCTCACGGTGACAGCGTGGACTCAGGTCTCCCGGGGTCAGAGAAGGATCGGGGGTGTCTGAGTGTCGCGGAGTGCACAGGTATTAGAGCGGGGAAGCCGGCTGCGGAGACAGAGCCGAGATTTCCTAGGGGTCTGTGACATGGACCGGTGCTCTGTGGCACGGGCCAGTGCTCTGTGCGAGGGATCCCCACAAGATCGGGGGAGACTCCGACCCGGGAGAGCTTCCGGATCTACAGGGTTCGGAGACTCCAGGTGGGACTCTGCCAGAGACAGAGACACTTGGTCACAGGCTGGGTGAGCTCGGAGCACTCCCAGAAGCCAGTGAGACGGGACTGATTACGCACGATTTTCTCCAAGAGCGGCTGGAGGCTGGGGAGACGGGAGTGATTAAACGCTTTTCTCTGAAGGCGCACTGAAGACTGGGGCCCCTAGCTCTTGGCTCCTCCGAACCGGAGATCGGGAGGCTGCCATTTTCATTCCCGTCCTCCGGAACTCTACGGAAAGCATTCAGGGAACAAAAGCTACCGAAAGTGAACCTGAGAGGATGACTTAGCCCCGCCCCTGGTAAGGGCGGTGCAATTCCGCCTGGGGCAGAGACACTTGAGAATCACTACAACAGGCCCCTCCCCCAGAAGATCAACAAGAAACCCAGCCAAGACCAAGTTCACTTAACAAGGAGAACAGCGGATTCTTATCTGGACAAAATGACAAGGCTGAAAAACTCACCACAAAAAAAAGAACAGGAGGCAGAACCGAAGGCTAGGGACCTAATCAATAAAGACATTGGTAATATGTCAGATCTGGTATTCAGGACGACGATTCTCAAGGTTCTAGCTGGGCTCAAAAAAGGCATGGAAGGTATTAGAGAAACCCTGTCAGGAGAAATAAAAGCCCTTTCTGGAGAAATAAAAGAACTAAAGTCTAATCAAGTTGAAATAAAAAAAGCTATTAATGAGGTGCAATAAAAAATGGAGGCTCTTACTGCTAGGATAAATGAGGCAGAAGACACAATTAGTGATATAGAAGACAAAATGACAGAGAATAAAGAAGCTGAGCAAAAGAGAGACAAACAACTACTGGACCACGAGGGGAGAATTCGAGAGATAAGTGATGCCATAAGACGAAACAATATTAGAATAATTGGGATTCCAGAAGAAGAAGAAAGAGAAATAGGAGCAGAAGGTATACTGGAGAGGATTATTGTAGAGAATTTCCCTAATATAGCAAGGGGAACAAGCATCAAAATCCAGGAGGTGCAGAGAGCACCCCTCAAAATCAATAGGAATCGGTCCACACCCCGCCATCTAATAGTACAATTTACAAGTCTTAGCGACAAAGAGAAAATCCTGAAAGCAGCACGGGACAAGAAGTCTGTAACATACAATGGTAAAAATATTAGATTGGCAGCACACTTATCCACAGAGACCTGACAGGCCATAAAGAACTGGCATGATATATTCAGAGCACTAAAGGAGAAAAACATGCAGCCAAGAATACTTTATCCAGCTAGGTTATCATTGAAAATAGAAGGAGAGATTAAAAGCTTCCAGAACAAACAAAAACTGAGAGTTTGTAAACACCAAACCAGCTCTACAGGAAATATTGAAAGGGGTCCTCTAAGCAAAGAGAGACCCTAAAAGTATTACCAGAAAGGAACAGAGACATTATACAGTAACAATCACCTTACAGGCAATACAATGGCACTAAATTCATATCTCTCAATACTTACCCTGAATGTAAATGGGCTAAATGCCCCAATCAAAAGACACAGGGTTTCAGGATGGATAAAAAAAACAAAACCCATCCATATGCTGCCTACAAGAAACTCATCTTAGACCTGAAGACAGCTCCAGATTGAAAGTGAGGGGGTGGAAAACAATTTACCATGCTAATGGACATCAGAAGAAAGCTGGGGTGGCAATCCTTA
>RCUC01085364.1:0-13395 GCA_003697995.1 Taxidea taxus jeffersonii
CCCAGGCAGAGAGCGATGACAATGTTCAACAATACAGGGTCAATGCACAAGTCATTTTCTTTCTTTTTTTTCCCCCTGTGTAATTCTTTTTATTTATTTATTTATTTTATTCATTATTTTTTAAATTTTATTTTTATTTAAACATATAATGTAACCCCACCACCCTCTCCCTACTCCCCTCCCCTCCACCCACCTCAGTTTGTTTTATGACATTAAGAGACTCTTTTGGTTTGTCTCCCTCCCGATCCCATCTTGTTTCATTTTTTCTTTTCCTACCCCCTTAACCCCCACCACCGTTGCATCTCCACTTCCTCATATCAGGGCAATCATATGATAGTTGTCTTTCTCTGATTGACTTATTTCACTAAGCATAATACCCTCTAGTTCCATCCATGTTGTCGCAAATGGTAAGATTTCATTTCTTTTGATGGCTGCATAGTATTTCATTGTGTATATATACCACATCTTCTTTATCCATTCATCTGTTGATGGACATCTAGGTTCTTTCCATACTTGGCTATTGTGGACATTGCTGCTATAAACAATCAGGTGCATGTGCCCCTTCGGATCACTATGTTTGTATCTTTGGGGTAAATACCCAGTAGTGCAATTGCTGGGTCATAAGGTAGCTCTATTTTCATTTTTTTGAGGAACCTACATGCTGTTTTTCAGAGTGGTTACACCAGCTTGCATTCCCACCAGCAGCGTAGGAGGGTTCCCCTTTTTCCGCATCCTCGCCAGCATCTGTCATTTCCTGACTTGTTCATTTTAGCCATTCTGACTGGTGTGAGGTGGGATCTCATTGTGGTTTTGATTTGTATTTCCCTGATGTCCAGTGATGTGGAGCACTTTTTCATGTGTCTGTTGGCCATCTGGATGTCTTCTTTGCAGAAATGTCTGTTCATGTCCTATGCCCATTTCTTGATAACGGACATCCCTGCCGTGTTCCTAACCTTAGCGGAAAAGCTCTCAGTTTTTCTCCATTGAGAATGATATTTGCTGTAGGTTTTTCATAGATGTCTTTAATAATATTGAGGTATGCCTTCTATCCTTATGTTGAAGAGTTTTGATCAGGAAGGGATGTTGTACTTTGTCAAATGCTTTTTCAGCATCTATTGAGAATATCATATGGTTCTTGTTCTTTCTTTTGTTAATGTATTGTATCACATTGATTGATTTGAGGATGTTGAACCAACGCTGCTGCCCTGGAATAAATCCCACTTGGTGTTGGTGAATAATCCTTTTAATGTACTGTTGGATCCTATAGGCTAGTATTGTGGTGAGAATTTTTGCATCTGTGTTCATCAAGGATATTGGTCTGTAATTCTCTTTTTTGATGGGATCCTTGTCCGGTTTGGGGATCAAGGTGATGCTGGCCTCATAAAATGAGTTTGGAAGTTTCCCTTCCATTTCTATTTTTTGGAACAGTTTCAGGAGCATATGAATTAATTCATTTTTAAATGTTTGGTAGAATTCCCCTGGGAACCTATCTGGCCCTGAGCTCTTGTTTGTTTGGAGATTTTTTATGACTGCTTCAATCCTCTTACTGGTTATGGGTCTGTTCAGGTTTTCTATTCCTTCCTGGTTCAGTTGTGGTAGTTTATATGTCTCTAGGAAAGCATCCATTTCTTCTAGATTGTCAAGTTTGCTGCCGTATAGTTGCTCATAATATGTTCTTATGATTGTTCGTATTTCTTTGGTGATGGTTGTGATCTCTTCTCTTTCATTCATGATTTTATTTATTTGGGTCCTTTCTCTTTTCTTTTGGATAAGTCTGTCCAGGGGGTTATTAACCATATTAATTCTTTGAAAGAACCAGTTCCCAGTTTCGTTGATTTGTTCTATTGTTTTTTTTTTGTTTCTATTTCATTGATTTCTGCTTTGATCTTTATGATTTCTCTTCTCCTGCTGGGTTTTGGCTTTCTTTGTTGTTCTTTCTCGAGCTCCTTTAGGTGTAGGGTTAGGTTGTGTAATTGAGACCTTTCCTGTTTCTTGAGAAAGGCTTGTATCGCTATATATTTTCCTCTCAGAACTGTCTTTGCTGTGTCCCACAGATTTTGGACTGTTGTGTTTTCATTATCATTTGTTTCCATGAATTTTTTCAATTCTTCTTTAATTTCCTGGTTGACCCATTCATTCTTTAGAAGGATGCTGTTGAGTCTCCATGTATTTGTGCTCTTTCCAAATTTCTTCTTGTGATTGCGTTCTACGTTCAGATCATTGTTGTATGAAAATATGCAGGGAATGATCCCAATCTTTTGATACCGGTTGAGACTTGATTAATGACCCAGGATGTGATCTATTCTGGAGAATGTTCCATGGGCACCAGGGAAGAATGTGTATCCTGCTGCTTTGGAATCGAATGTTCCGAATATATCTGTGATGTCCATCTGCTCCAGTGTGTCATTTAAGACCTTTATTTCCTTGTTGGTGTTTTGCTTGGATGATCTGTCCATTTCAGTGAGGGGTGTGTTAAAGTCCCCTACTATTATTGTATTATTGCCGATGTGTTTCTTTGATTTTGATATTAATTGGTTTATATAATTGGCTGATCCCAAGTTAGGGTCATAGATATTTAAAATTGTTAGATCTTCTTGTTGGATAGACCCTTTGAGTATGATATATTGTTCCTCGTCATCTCTTATTACAGTCTTTGGCATGAAATCTAATTGATCTGATATAAGGTTTGCCACCCCAGCTTTCTTCTGATGTCCATTAGCATGGTAAATTGTTTTCCACCCCCTCATTTTCAATCTGGAGGTTTCCTTGGGTCTAAAATGAGTTTCTTGTAGGCAGCATATTGATGGGTTTTGTTTTTTTATCCATTCTGAAACCCTGTGTCTTTTGATTGGGGCATTTAGCCCATTTACATTCAGGGTAACTATTGAGAGATATGGATTTAGTGCCTTTGGATTGCCTGTAAGGTGTTTGTTACTGTATATTGTCTCTGTTACTTTCTGATAATACTTTTAGGGTCTCTCTTTGCTTAGAGGACCCCTTTCAATATTTCTTGTAGAGCTGGTTTGGTGTTCAAAAATTCTTTCAGTTTTTGTCTATCCTGGAAGCTTTTTATCTCTCCTTCTATTTTCAATGATAATCTAGCTGGAGAAAATATTCTTGGCTGCATGTTTTTCTCGTTTAGTGCTCTGAATATATCATGCCTGTTCTTTCTGGCCTGCCAGGTCTCTGTGGATAAGTCTGCTGCCAATCTAATGTTTTTACCATTGTATGTTACAGACCTCTTGTCCCGTGCTGCTTTCAGGATTTTCTCTTTGTCGCTAAGACTTGTAAATTTTACTGTTAGATGACGGGGTGTGGACCTATGCCTATTGATTTTGAGGGGGATTCTCTGTGCCTCCTGAATTTTGATGCTTGTTCTCTTTGCTATATTATGGAAATTCTCTACAATAATTCTCTCTAATATACCTTCTGCTCCTCTCTCTCTCTCTTCTTCTTCTGGAATTCCAATTATTCTAATGTTGTTTTGTCTTATGGTGTCACTTATCTCTCGAATTCTCTCCTCGTGGTCCAGTAGTTGTTTGTCTCTCTTCTGCTCAGCTTCTTTATTCTCTGTCATTTGGTCTTCTATATCACTAATTCTTTCTTCTGCCTCATTTATCCTAGCAGTAAGAGCCTCCATTTTTTATTGCACCTCATTAATAGTTTTTTTTTATTTCAACTTGGTTAGATTTTAGTTCTTTTATTTCTCCAGAAAGGGCTTTTATTTCTCCTGACAGGGTTTCTCTAATATCTTCCATGGTTTTTTCGAGCCCGTCTAGAATCTTGAGAATCATAGTCCTGAATTCCATATCTGACATATTGCTAATGTCTGTATTGATTAGGTACCTAGCCTTCGGTACTGCCTCCTGTTCTCTTTTTTGTGGTGAGTATTTCCGCCTTGTCATTTTTTCCAGGTAAGAATATATGAAGGAGCAAATGTAATACTAAAAGTGTGGCAAAGACCCCAGGAAGATATGCTTTAACCAAATCAGAAGAGACCCCAAATCGTGGGGGGGGGGATAAAGAGGTAAAAAGAAGTTCAGAAAAGAGAAAAAAAATTAAAAAAAAAAGAGAACACATATAAAGAAAAAATATTAAAAAAGAAAAAAATATATATGTATTAGATTGGTGACTAGAACAGGGTCACCCATTTAATTTTGGGAGTATTTTGGTCTCTTAGAAGAAACAACCTCCCAAAATTTTTTAAAAAATGAAAAACATATATTAGGATAAACACAGTGAAGGGATGAAATATGACTATAGAGATGAAAAAAAATTTTTTTTCTAACAAAGGAGTTGATAAGGTAAGTTGGTAGGGTGAATAAAATAAATAAAAAGAAAATGGAGAGAACTTCCTTGGGCTGGAGACTAGATCAAGCCCGGTACTAGATTTGGGGTGTATTTTGATCTGTTAGAAGAAGTTGTACCCCAAATTTTTTAGAAGAAAAAATAACCCTATGTGTATACAAAGAATAAAGTTAGATACAGTGAAGGATAAAATATGACTATAATAATAAAGGTTCAAAAAAGATATTTTTTAAGAAAGTTATTCAGATAAACTAGTTAAAAAACGTTAAAAGAGGGAAGAGTAAAATAAAAAAAAATAGCAGAAGAAAAAAAATTTAAAAAAATTAATTAACTTTGCAAGACTAAAGATTCATGGGGAGAAAGCCAAGAATTCCATGCTTTGCTTTCTCCTCCTCTGGAATTCCACTTCTCCTTGTTAAGTGAACTTGGTCTTGGCTGGATTTCTTGTTGATCTTCTGGGGGAGGGGCCTGTTCTAGTGATTCTCAAGTGTCTCTGCCCCAGGCGGAATTGCATCACCCTTACCAGGCGCCGGGGTGAGTCATCTGCTCGGGTTCCCTTTCGGGGGCTTTTGTTCCCTTTCGGTAGAGTTCCTGAGGACGGGAATGAAAATGGCTGCCTTCCAATCTCCAGCCAGAGGAGCTGAGAGCTCAGGGCCCCAGTCTTCAGTGCGCCTTCATAGAAAAGCGCTTAATCACTCCCGTTTCCCCAGGCTCCAGCCACGCTTTGAGAAAATCTCGAGCAATCACTCCCATCTCACTGGCCTCTGGCCGCGCTCCGAGGTCACCCAGCCTGTAACCAAGCATCTCGGTCTCTAGCACAAAATCCCACCCGGAGTCTCCGAACCCCGCAGATCTCTGGGTTCTCCCAGTCGGAGTCTCCCCGGATCTTGAGGGACCCCATGCACAGAGCACCAGCCCCTGTCACAGATTATGGTTCTAGGTGACCCCGAGTTGAGAGCTCACTCCTCAGCTCTGTCTCCGTAGCCGGCTTCCCCGCTCTAATACCTGTGAGCTCTGTGACACTCAGACACCCCCGATCCTTCTGTGACCCCACGGGACCTGAGTCCAAGCTGTCCCCGTGAGGTCTTCACCCCAGTTTAGCCTCTGGGGCAATGTCCCTCCATGGAGCAGACTTAAAAGTCCTGGTTTTGTGCTCTGTTGCTCTTCGCTTGCCGGGAGCCAGCCCCTCCCCCCGCGGTCTATCTTCCCATCGCGTTGGATTCACTTCTCCACTGGTCCTACCTTTTAGAAAGTGGTCAATTTTCTGTTTCTAGAATTGTTGCTCTTCTTCTCTTCCATCTCCTGTTGGATTCGTACATGTTCGGAATGGTTTGATAGGCGATCAGGCTGATCTCCTGCTGCCTGTCGTCTCAGCCTGCTACTTCTCTGTCATCTTGACTCCTCCCAAGTCATTTTCATATACTGTGTAAACAGACATGTTCTTGAGCTATGTGCAATGAGTCTACATTCCCATAGTAGTAGTCCATGGACATGGGGCTTTGATATGCCCAGCTGGCCCTGGAGACACAGGGGACCACATGACTGCCAATCCCTTCCTCATCAGCCCATGACTGAGTAGGGGTGCTGGGTAGCTGTTGTGGAGGGTTCCCAGAGGACCACTGGTGGGCTTCATGTTCACCCCCAACCTCACACCACATTACACTGGAGATGGTCCCCTTTCTTGTCAGGTCCTAGAGAATTCCTCCATCCATATTGTTCTTATCATTAGGTAAAATGACATACAGACACTGGACATTTATGCAATAGTACCAGTGATACATATGAACATCCATGTTGGCCAATCTAAGTTCCACAAATTTGTGAAAATTAGGAAATTTGAATCTTTAATAAAATGTGATTATTGCCAGTTTCTGTAGTGTTGCTGTGGCATGTTCTTATCCAACTTCAGTGAATCGCTCATGCAAGGGCGTCCCACAAAGTTTTGACAAAGTTGGAGAGTTATGGGCATTCCCATCTGGGGCTGAACGGGAAGAGAGGACAAGGTGAAAGATGGCCAATGGCTCCCCAAATTCTCTTAGCAGGGAGCATTCCAGTGTAAGAAGGCATACTCTCATATTGGCAGAGATCCTGAAAAGGAATATGGACCTGAGATGCAGGCCATAGACCCAGTGTAGAGTTCTGAACTACATAGAATCACAGGCCTCAGAAACGAATTGTTTCCCAGTTGTTCATAGAAACAACTGTTAATTCCTTTATTTGCTCTATGTGATCCATGTAGTGGGAGTGTCTCCAACTGTTCCTTGTAGGCTAAACCAGACATTTTGAAACATATAATGTATTTTTGAGTATCGTGGGTCCTCAGGTTAAGAGGAGACTGTCTCAGGATGGATACCCTCCCAGAGTGCTGCCTGTATGTGTTTTAGATGATGAGATATGGGAATTTTGGCTGATGATACTTAGAAGATGTTCAACTGCAGCTTATGCATTTCTAGACTGAGGGTTTGGGGACTGTAGGGAGGAGATAAATGTATGGGTATATGGGAAGGGTATGGAGATTGGAGTCTTGAGGGTCAACTGTGGAGGTCTGATAATGACTGGAAATTGTGAGTGTTCTCTTATAGCATGAATCAGACATTGCCTTATTTCATTAACATAGAGACCTTAGGATTCATACTTTTTCCTGATAATACATACCCCTGTGGTGGACATAGCACACCATATAATTTTCTCCAGTCACTGTGCTGTCCTCCAGAAACATGTAACAGTGTGTGTCAACTATACTTAAGTAAAATAGCAGAAAATCTCTTCTGGAGAAACTGGGTGGTTCCTAATATAATGTGACTTGCTCTTTTGAGAGGCAAGAGGTGGAGGTTAGGATCCAGTAGAAGAATTGAGTCATGTGACCAGAGATCATCAATGGTCTTCTTGCTGGTAAGTTGGAGTAAGGAGTCAAGAGTCTGCAAATGCAAGGGGTGAAGCTCTGGAAACCCAGAGGAATAGACTCAACCCCAGAGCTTCTGCAGCAGTGTATACCTACCAGCACTGAGGGTAGCCTAGTTGATTTGATTTCATGTAGACCTCCAGGCAGTAGGAGATCAAACATGTGTAGGCCTGAGCCCTGTGTGTGGTACCCGGACCCAGGGATCACGGGAAATACTACAGGGCAGGTAGTGAGTCTTACAAACATCTCCCCCTGCATCTCCTGTTCTGTGGAACTGCCCCGGGACAGGGACACTTTCAGGCAGCAGTCCATGGGGAGGAGCCTCTGCAGGAACTCAGCACTGAAAGGGGGACTGCAAGGATGAGGAGCGGATGTAGAGTGAGTTGAACTTGGCACACCTGTCCGACCGTGACTTGTGACCATGAGTTCATGAGGCTCCTACCAGTACGTAGTGTATGTGAGGCTCAGACGGAGTTGGGGCATAGACATTCATGCATAGAAATCGCTCCATTTCATGTCATTTCTTTTCACCAAGCACATGGTCCTATTTCAAAAATAAAGGGAGAAGTTCAGAACTTGTTGTGGGCTGAGCTACAGTCCTGGACTCTGCAGCCTGACTCCTTCCAACTCTTCCCAAATGATGCTTCAACAGACATTCCCTCCATTCACGTAGAGGTGGCAAATATCCCTCTGCAAAAATAATAAGGAAAAAACTTAGATACAAACTATTAGGCCTTATCTTTCTTCAGTGCATCTGTACTCCTCAAATCTTTCTGTAGAGATTGGTGTGCACATGAAGGCAGTATTTTTGTCCCCATCTCATGACTCAGTTGTATGCGGAAGTCAGGCGTATTTGGTCCCTGTCCTCCTCAAACCACCAAGTAAGCTCAATCGAATAGTGAGGACCCAAGTCCTAATCCTGCCCGATCCCTGACCTGTGTGCAGACAGAACTTCTCTACTGAGGGGAAAAAGCCCCAGAAAAGCTCCTCTTGCAACCCCACCTTGGAATGACGGAGACACAACCTGAACCCTTTCTTGGCTCTGATTTCTGAATACCTTATTCCTGGATCAGTGTGTCCTCAAAATGCTACACCCGTGAACTAATGAGTGCATTTCTTCCTCAATCTCTTTACAGCTAAGATATCTGGAAGCCCTGGAATATCATCGTCTTCAAGTATGCTTCTCATTGCCGTGAATTTGGTCAATACTACCAATCGAACAGGATATATACACACCCTTTAACTTTTCCTGTCCTACTTCCATGGTACTTTGTTTTCTGTAAAAGGAAACCCTGTATTCTGAGAGAAAAGATGTCCCCAGAGCCCTGTGTACCTGTTCCTGGGTCAGCAGCCCTGTGCTGGGGGGTCCTGAGCACCCTATGTAGCCCAGTCCCTGTCCTTCAGGGAGGACCCAGTCTGGGCTCATGGAATATTCACTGCAGTGTCTCTACTCCAGTATTACATGGCAAAGGGGATAAGAATATGCCACCCAACAAGTGCCCCTAGAATTAAATGTACTTGAGATATAGCCCATGCAGAGACACGCCAATCTCCCCTGTCCCCTGAGAGCTGAAGATAAGTCTCCCATTCGAGAGATTCTTTCTCTTTTTCAGGAAAAGATGTACTTTTTAGCACCAGAATTAGGAATTTAAGACCCAGAATTCTGTACAAACAACCCTTATTTCCTTACAAATTTATTTCCACAGACCCATGCTTCTTTTTCTTGTCATTTGTCACAAATTTACCATTGATTTTTCCAAATGTTTAAGAGTTTTCTACTTTGCTTACACCTTTGTGTCTTATATTTTTATGGGCTCTTTTGGCACCGCTGGGTATTTACACCAAAGATACAGATGTAGGGAAAAGAAGGGCCATCTGTACCCCAGTGTTCATAGTAGCAATGGCCACATCGCCAAACTGTGGAAAGAACCAAGATGTACTTCAACGGATGAATGGATAAAGAAGATATGGTCCATATACACTGTGGAGTATGATGCCTCCATCCGAAAGGATGAACACCCAACTTTTGTATCAACATGGAGGGACTGGAGGAGATTATGCTGAGTGAAATAAGTCAAGCAGAGAAAGTCAGTCATCATATGGTTCCGTTTATTTGTGGAGCATAAGGAATAACATGGAGGACATGGGGAGATGGAGAGGAGAAGGGAGTTGGGGGAAATCGGACGGGGAGTTGAACCATGAGAGACCATGGACTTTGACAAACAAACTGAAAGCTTTGGAGTGGGTGGGGAGTGGGGGCGTGAGTGAGCCTGGTCGTGGGTATTGTGGAGGGCACGTATTACATGGAGCACTTGGTGTGATGCATAAACAATGAATTCTGGAACACTAAAAAGAAATAAAAAATATAAAAAAATTAAAAATTAATTTATCTGTAATATATTGATGTATTAAAGTCAGTGATCATAATATAAAATACTGATACAAATTTTATTATTAAGGAATCATTTATAAATGTATTTTTTGGAATATTTGAGAGTGGTATTTAATAGTATTAAATAGCATTTGACAGTATTAAAATATTTAATACTAATATTTTATTTTTTCCTTTTTTATTGTTGTGTTAGTCACTGTATATGTTCCATGATTCATCGTTTGCATATCACACCCAGTGCTCATTGAAACCGGTGCCCTCCTTAATGCCCATCACTAGGCTAACCCATCCCCCAACCCCCTCCCTTCCAAAACCCTCACATTCCTTCCTGGAGTCCAGAGTCTATCATAGCTTTTCTCCCTCTCTGATGCCCCCGTTCAGTTTCCCCTTCCTTCCCCTAATGTCTTCTGTCCTAATCCTTATGTTCTACAAAGGGGTGAAACCACATGGTAATTTCTTTCTCTGCTTGGCTTCCTTCACTCAGCATAATCTCCTCCAGTTCCAGCCATGTCAGTGCAAATGGTGGCTCTTCATAAGTTCTGATGGCTGAGTCATATTCCATTGTAAATATGGACCACATCTTCCTCATTTATTAGAGTGCTTAATACATAGGTTACCCTATAGGTTTTTGTACCTATGCATTTATTTATAGCTGTATATTAAAATCTGATAGCTTTGTAGATAGAATTATCACTAAGTATTCACAAGATCTGGAAAAATAAGAGGAAATACTTACAAATTCTTATTTCTTCAGAATATGTTTCTCATCTTTTATTTCCAGAGATTTAAATTATATTTTATTTAAAAATTGTTCCAACATAAAGCCTAGTTATAACAACATACAATATTAATAAAATATCCCATCCTGTAAAAATGCAGATCCCCAAACCCAGTCCATACTTTTATACCTGAGAAGAAAACCAATTCATCTTAGGCACCTGTAACTGGACCTATCCTGTATTTGGTGGATCCTCTGCATTCCCTGGTGTCCCGAGTGCCCCCTCGTGACCCAAGCGCCCCCTAGTGACCTTTGCGTGCATGCAGCCCAGTCCCTCCTGTGTCCCTGCAGGGAGGTTTGGGTCTGGGCTCACACTGACATTCCCTCACTATGTCTCTACATTGTAAGATAAGGCCAGGATCCTGGTGACACTGAGATCGGTCAGTTCAAGAAACGGTTCTTGGACGTGACTCTGGAGATGGACGTGTGGATCTCGTTGGATGGGCTGTCGTGTTTGCTTTATCAGTAGTTTATGAACCAATTCACTGCACTCAGTCACTTGGGGTTGGTGGATTCGATTCCACCAGAAATTACTGTTTGAGATGGAGAATCCAGAGACGGTAATGGTGAGGTGCAGGTTCTGTGAGCCCCTCACCAGTCCTGGACCTGACTCTTGCAGCAGCACCTGGGGCAGGACACCTGGGGACAGGAGTGAGAGGAACTTATAATCACGACACTCCCAACCATCCACACAGTCCGATGTCTAACATCTGAGAACCTCACTTTTGGGAACTATCACCAGACACAAAGATGGCCACAGAATCTCATGTACCTCCAGACCATAGCTCATGGTTCCCTCAGAGACTGAGCCCTGTCTGAGGAGACAACTGTGAGCTCCACTTCCTGGGAATGCATTTTACTTGGTTGTTAAGAAGCAAACATGTGCGAGGGAACCCATCCTTACAAGTGGTCAAGGATAATCAGTCCCCCTGGTACCTTCCAAGACCACCTGTGGGCATCTCTTTGTTGAACTCACAAGGCACATTGGTCTGGGTTGGAAGAACATTTGTTATATGAGCTCTGTTGGAAGTAGGTAAATAGATGGCCTCCCCTTTATCTACATGAGAATAAATGTTGAACAAACGAATGGATCACAATATATATTTTTTCTTTTTTGTATTTTTTCTGTTGTATCTTTTAAAAAAATTTTGTTTCCTTTTTAAATTTCTTTTCAGTGTTTCAGAATTCATTGTTTATGCACCCAACTTTTTTTAAGCTTTTTTTATTTAAACATATAATGTGACCCCACCACCCTCTCCCAACCCCTCTCCCCCCCACCACCCTCAGTTTGTTTTATGACATTAAGAGTCTCTTTTGGTTTGTCTCCCTCCCGATCCCATCTTGTTTCATTTTTACTTTTCCTACCACCTTAACTCCCACCCCCGTTGCATCTCCACTTCCTCATATCAGGGAGATCATGTGATAGTTGTCTTTCTCCAGTTGACTTATTTCGCTAAGCATAATATGCTCTAGTTCCATCCATGTCGTCGCAAATGGTAAGATTTCATTTCTTTTGATGGCTGCATAGTATTCCATTGTATATATATACCACTTCTTCTTTATCCATTCATCTGTTCATGGACATCTAGGTTCTTTCCGTAACTTGGCTATTGTGGACATTGCCACTATAAACATTCGGGTACACGTGCCCCTTTGGATCACTACGTTTGTATCTTTCATGCACCCAACCTTTTTTAAAATTTAATTTCATTTTTTTCAGCATTCCAAGATTCATTGATGATGCAGTGGACCCAGTGCTCCATTCAATATGTACCTTCTTTAATACCCACCACCAGGCACATCCAACCCCACCAGGCCCTTCCCAAACCCTCAGATTGTTTCTCAGAGTCCACAGCCTCTCATGCTCATCTCCCCCTCCAATTTCCCCCAATTCACATTTGCTTTCCTTCTCCTAATGTCCTCAATGTTATTCTTTATTCACCACAAGTAAATGAAACCACATGATAACTGACTTTCTCTGCTTGACTTATTTCACTCAGAGTGTCCAATTTACTCCATGCTCCCACCCCCACCCCTCTGAAATCCTGTTTGTTCCCCAGAGAAACATATTGATTTTGATATTATTTATTTGGGTTTTTTTCTTTTCTTTTTTGATAGATCTACGCAGAAGTTTCTCAATTTTATTTTATTTTTTTTCCAAAGAAGCAGACCTTGTTTTTTTGTTCTGTTCTGTTGTTTTTGAGTTTTATATTATTTATTTCTGCTCTAGTCTTTCCTTTTGGTATATTCAGGCTTTAGTCTTTGTACTTTCTCTAGCTCCTTCAGATGTAACGTTAGGTGGTTTCTTTCAGATTTTTCTGCTTCTTGAGGTCTTCCTGTACGCTGTGTATTTCTGTCTTAGGACCACCGTTGCTGCACAGAAATTAGTGGTAGTTGATACAGGTTTTATACTCGTGTTTGTGTGTGTGCGTGTGTGATGTTCATACTCCACACGAACACCACACCTGGAGGGGGTTCCACCACTTTCCCATGTTGTCATTAACATTGATGATGTGAGCATGGTTTAAGACAGTGACCCCCCCCACCAAGACATTTTCTTCTTTTGCTTTGGATTGTTGATGTCTCTGTAGCATCATGTCCAGCGTGCACTTTATGCTGCTTCTAGCGAGTTTCCACAATGAGCTGGGTGGACCTGTGATGCACAGTGAGAGCAACTGGGATTCCTGTAAAGGCTCACTTGATGATCACCAGGTTACTTGTGATTCATTGGTATTTAGAAACAGGAATATGCAATGTGAGTGACTCTGTATTTTGTGCACTTTCGTATAATTGTTTTCCCATTAGAACAAAGTTTCAAAGTCAGAGAGTGAAGAGGGAAGCACAGAATCATGTGTGCAGAGAAGGTCCCTGAAGGAAAGTGTTCTCTGGAGAGGATTCGCTAGATCCTGACAGGAAACCTGTCTATAACCTCCATCTGCATCTGCTCCTGGGGCTTAAAGACAGAATAGGTGAGTGATGTGCACCCCCTGGTGTTCCAGATCCCTCCTGCAGTGA
>RCUC01085366.1:0-18042 GCA_003697995.1 Taxidea taxus jeffersonii
CCCCCCCCCCACCCTTTTTTTATGTGTAACTATCAATGTATATCAGCCGGGCATGCAATCATATTTATTGTCACTTTCATTCATGTCATGCCCTTGCTTATATGGTTTAGATATGAGTTATTGACTGTTACGCTCCTTGTTGTAAAAAATAAATAAATAAATAGGATGGCAGGTACTTTGCACTGCTCTGAAGCCAGTGAGCAAGTCAGAGGCCGGCAGAAGCTCCCGCTTTATATAACCACCCCTCGTTCCTCATCTTTATGCCCTAGTTTCAGATTGCCTTCTCAACTCTCTCTTTTTACAAGGGAGAGATGCACCCACTTTGGAAAACGAAGGCTTCACACAGACAAACACGAGGATGGGGCTAAATGTCCTTTGCAGAGCATCTGTTGTTTAAGAACACCTTTGATTGATGATCGCTATTTTTTAATTGTTGCTTTAAAATTTAAATGCCCTCCTGGGACGTGTTATAAGTGTGCGAGTCCACGATACGAGGTCTAGAAAGTAGAAAAAAACAACAGAATGAGGGATCTCATGGCATGATATTCCCCTCAACCCAATGCTTCCCCCGGCTATAAAATCACAGGGCACGCAGACGCGGGGTAACCTGCCGTTGTATGGCGCTTTCCACAAAGGTATCTGACAACACTGCTGAGAACCTTTAGCCCGCCGCTTGATACAATCACAAGAAGAAAAGGAAAGGAAACTTTAAACAGTTCAGCCCCCATGCCCAACTCCAAAAAAACGAGGGTTTTCAATATGGGTCCAAAATATTTTCCTCCAGGAAACAGACTTTTACTTTCATATTTTTCCCCCAAAGGCACACGTCATTCCATAAATTTCCCTTCAGAACCTCTCTTTGGGCCCCAATTTCAAAGAAGCTGGTAACAGACTCAAGGAAAATAAACCAGTCATGCTTGATAATAACTGTCAAAGAAACTTGGTGCTTTTTCCAGGAAGCAGAGCTACTAGGATTTCCTATTGGAATCTGCGATCAATCTTGACAGCACTTTTATGCTGAAATTTTAATATTTAAATAATGGGTTTGTCATTGCTGGTGAAGTGAATCAGTTGGCCAAAGAAAATGCTTAAATGTTGGAATCTCAGTCCTACCTGTTTTTTCTTTGATTTCACACAACACATTAAACAAGGCAGGCTTCATTCTGTGGCAGTTTAAAGCATGTTTTCTGCAAGAAAGAAACAACAATGTAATAGGACTTTCAAGATCAAACTGCAGATAATGCACAGGGGGAAAAATCTGAGCATTTAGCCAAAATCATATCCCAAGCATAACTCTGTGGCATGCTTCAATTGTTTTATGACTTAATATACAGAGTCCCGCCATAGAAAAAGAAATAATGTTAATTAGCAGGGAGAGAGTAGGGATTTAACTACAGAACAGAACTAACCTAAATTATGCCCATTTAGGTGGAGTTAGTTTGTTGTTGGTTTTTTTTTTTAAGTAGTTCAATTAAAGTGGAATTCTTAAACCAATAATCCTATCAAGGGCAATGAATACGGCAAAGCCAAAAGCATGGGATAACAGTTTTCTATAATCTATGCAGCCACCCCGGCCCAGGAGCTGTCTGCCTCTCGGTCTGTGTGTGTGTTTTCAAATTTAATTCATCCATGTGTTCGAATTCATTCCGCAGATGCCCCTGTATTCTCATAAACACAAGATGCTTGAAAGGTCTTCTGAGTAGAACTGTCAATTTATAAAATTTCAGTCCCCAAGTTAAAGAGTATGGAAATGCATTGCCAGGGGGCAAACATACCCATATGGGGAATAAATTCATTTCTCTGTGTTCACATTACGCCTCTTGTGCGCACACTGCTTATTTGCAGGTGTTGAAATTCAATTATTTACAATTAGGACCTTGCACCCATTGGGGAAAAAATAAATACAATTTTGCCTCTTACATTAGTGATTTACCTGGTTCTTGTGGGTGTTTGTATTCAGAAGGCACTTGGAGAAGCAAACAATACCTTTCCCTTGATTTTACTATGGAAGCACTTAGCAGAAAGATATTGTTTTGGAAACAAAATCCTGATCGTATCAGCTATCAGGGAAGGGAATTCTATTTACAAACTCAAATTAATGTGTAAAGACAAATGGAAACCCCTGGCACTCCAGACACATGCAATTCCTTTTTAATTCTTGTGAAAGTTAAAAAAAAAAAAAAAAAAAAGACACATCTCCTTGAAGAACAGTAACAAGAAGTCAGTTCTATATACTACTGTACAGCAGGCGAATAAACTCAAAAATTCAAGAGTATCAAAATAAACACATGCATTGTGTCTAAAACACGAAGGGTTTACTTTGTAAATAATAAATGTACATGAGAAAGGTATGGCTAAGGAAAGGAAAAAGAGATTCAGTGTTTACTAAGTAGAGTTACATTGTTTAACCAAAAAGAGAGCTTACTGGTGATTGGGTTTCCCTGTGGGGTGAGAAAAAAGGTGGAAAATACTTCACTGTATCTAAGACCCCTTTTGGGGCCTTTTAGAAGAGTTTCATTAATTGTGTTCTTACATATAGGCCCAAATGGAAAAACAAACAAAAGCAACAACAACAAAAAAGCCCCACACGGCTTCCCAGAAATCTTGCATTTCCACAGCACAGCAATGGGTGGAAGGAGAAAGGATTTCCCTCTCCCCAAATTGTCTGATCTCTCTCAGCATCTAGGCCACGGTAAGGGGGGACCCGCCAAGCCACGGCTGCCCTCAGTTGTGCAAAAAGGAATAGGACTCAACATGAGAAAAGTGGTGAGTCTCCAGCCTTCCCGGCCCCTTCCAGTTCACAAACTTGTTATTAAACCAGTTTACTGGTATGTCTGAGTTTATTTTTCTGGAACAATGCAATAGAGAAATCTGTTCCAATTCAAAAAGAGATAGCCAGTGGGAAATCTTCTACTTTACGATAATTATTAGTTTCTCTTCAGAGTGTACAATTCAAAATGAGCTCCGATTCATTTCTGAAAACTTTCCCCCATTTAAGAAAATCAAGAATAGTCCCAGTCTTCGAACATTTCTAAGTTTTCGAGCCCACGGAAACCTCAATACTTCTGAGTTTACATGTTTCGTGTGCTTGCTGCCAAAATAAGGATGTAATTCATAACATCCATGCTTTGAACTGCTTCTCATTTTCTCAACTCAAATTCCTTATTTCCATAGGACAAAAATACATAGAATGATGTCCATATAACTAAGTCATATGGGGTATAGGAATTGTGTACATATTTAAAAAAAAAAACTACTTCTGAGATTTAACAAAGCGGGGTAATTAACTGTAAAGATATATGTGGTCATTAGATTTTTTAAATTCTTCCTTTTGAGATCAGCCTTGGGCAAGCTGTTAGTGGGTTGCCACTGACTCTACATTTTCCTCTGAAATAGAATTTACTGTAAAATCCTAGAGTAGAGAACTGTATACTGGTCAGTGGATTAAGTTGAGAAGCTCACAGCTTCTTTATTATGGTTCCTTAATAAAGATCTTCCTGTCCTATAGTACTGAAATACATGAAATTCCGACATGCCTTCGTTTCTATTTATTTGCATTCTAACTGGTCCTGAAAGAAGCATGGGAAAAAAAGCATGCTTGATTTTTGTCCCCCCCCAACCCCTTTTTAAAGGACCATACATTCTGTGCCACAGAAGGTTGGTAAACTGACTCAAATTAGGAGACAATAAAGTTAAACTGAATATCTGAGTTGCCCGAAACTAACAAATACACCTCAAAACAGAATTATGTTTTCCTTCTTTCTATTAGCTTCTTTTGAAACAGAATCAAATGAATGCAAAATATCTTTTGGAGAGCTGACAAGTACTGACAAAGAATTAATCTGCTTTTATGTTTAAGGGGGCAGAAAGGAGAAAATATAAAAATTAATTTTGGAGGGGTACGTAGAGAAAGAAAAGCAAAAGTCTCTGGAATAGGTGAGAAGTCAGTAAATTTGCAAATGAAAGTGTTATTGGGACATTTTATTTTGTAATGTTACGGAGTCCCTCAATAAGAAGGCATGGAATGCTGTTCAAAACTTGACAATTCTGCTCTCTCTGATACTTTTTTAAAGCAGTAAAAAGTGCCGAGGGCCGCTTTTGGGTCGGTTGGCGTATTTTCGGCGTGCCCGAGTGTTTGTGGGGACATATATATGAATATCTCTGTATTCACACACACACACACACATTGCACACACACACAGCCACATCTCGGCATGGGCGATTACACTTTCGATAACAACGCTCCTTCCAATTTTACTCCTCCGCCATGTAGTTGCTCGTCAAAATAGAAAAAGAAATAACATTTAAAAAGAAAGCGCTGTGCTGATTCGGTTCCCATTGTTTCCCCCTGCGAGAGGGAGAAAAACAAAAAACCCCAAGAAAGGAAAAGAAAAGCCTCCATCTCACCTGGCCTGCGCCTCATCCAAACTCTGGTCTGTGATGGTCATAATTTGCTGTAAAATGTCTCCAATGTCCTGCTTCCTCCCGCCCTCCCCCTCGGTCCCTCCGGCCCCGTCCTGCAAGTGCTGGGACAGGCCGGGGTGTCCGGCCATCCCGACCCCAGCATGGGAATGCATCAGCCTGGGCTGCTCGTCCATCTCCAAAGGCAACGGCAGCCCCCGGCTCTTCCTCTTCTGCTCCTCGGCTCGGCTCCTGGGCAGCACCAAGGCTTTTTATCCTTCAAGCTGGCTTCAGATCCTTTTCAGGATAAACAGGGAAGGGGGAAAAAAAGAAGACCAAAAGAAAAAAAAATCCCTTTGCCTCTTTTAGAGGCTGGTGGGAGGATGGGGAGTGGGGAGGGGGAGGGGGGCGTGAAGGGGTTGCGGGGTGAGGGTGGGGATAAGGGCTGGTGGGGAAGGGTGTTGACTCCAAAAAGCAAGAAAAATAAACCACCTTCCCACTTGACGAAAAGAAATCAGAGCTGGCTTTTGGTTTTTCAGTCCGGTCTCCTTTGCAAGGCAGAAATGGGCTCCCGGCGCTTAAATCTGTGGCTTAATCCTTTTGCAAATATGCATTGATCGGGAGAAAGGAGAGGAAGGCAGGGGGATTGCAATGCAAACTTTCCCCCCCCACCCCCCGCTGCCCCCCACCCCCACTCCGGGCCAGAGTGATCTCAAAGGGGGTGGGCTGTTGCAAAAGCCAGATCTCCCCCGGCCGCGGCGGCAGGCAGAGCACAGGCTCTCTCCTCCTCCGTGTCTCTGCAAACTCCGGCAGCCCCGTCAGCCTCCTGCTTTTGTTTAGCTCAGGCTCAGGACTCCAGAAACACATACAGAAAAACCACAGCCTGCGAGGAGGAGGAGGAGGAGGAGAAGGAGGAGGAGGAGGAGGAGGAGAAGGAGGAGGAGGACGAGAAGGAGGAGAGGGGAGGGGGCGGGGAAGCCGGGGGGCGGGGGAGAGAAGGAGGGAGGAGGGAGTGCGGGCCCCGCCCCCCCGTCCTGATTGGCTGTCGGAGGGAAGACGGGCCCTCCTCCCCCTGCTGGCCTCCCTGCGCCTCCTCCTCGGCCTCCTTCGGCTCCTCCTCGCCCGGCGCCCTGTCAATCAGAGTTCAGAGGTGGGCCGGGAAGGAGGCCGGGCCAGTGCCAAGCCTCCAGTCCTTAAAGGTGCAATGGTACCGGAGCTCCAGCTCAGTGAATGCCCAGTCTCGTCGCCTCCCTCGCTTAGCTGCTGTCCTTGAGGAAAATGTGGCTCCACTGCAATGCAAACGTATGATATTTACAGACGGTGTGAGTCTACCCCCCACCCTTGTTTTCTTTTGCTGTAATATTGCAATTGGAAAACTGGATGGTTGTAAATCCTTACACCTCAGGGAAACTGTTGAGACCAAAAGTTTGTCAGCACGGGGTAGTTATGAAGCACAATCGCGCTGCTAATATAACTAACAATGATCTCTAATAAACAGCAAACGCAATAATAGATTTTTTAAAAATCACAACAGAGTTAAAAGTAATACCGAACTGTGACATTTTTGTTGCATGAAAACTAAATTATGAACTATGAAACAAAATAATGTTGAAGAAAAAAAGATTAATAAATAAGTCCACAAAATGAATATAATTCAACATATGTCTCCCTTCCCCCTGGGGGAAATTAGTTATTTGGCTTAAATACTTAATAAAGAAATGCATTATCACAGTCTGGTTCTAGTTTTTAATATAGTCTAATAAGCATTATTAACTGGAATAAGAAACGAACTGACGTTTATTGAGTGCCTACTATGCACCAAGTAATTTACATGACTTATTTTATTTAATCCCCAAGACATCTCTGTGAGCTATGGATTATGATTTTCACTTTACAGAGAGGGAGCTCAGAGTGGTTACATAACTTGTCCAAGTTCCCACAAATTTTAAGTGTCGAAGCTGGAATTCAAACCTAAGTGTGGCCCTCTACAAAAACCTGGTGTTTCAACTATGCAGCCTGCCTGGGTTAAATGGAAATAGGTGAAATCTCATAGAAATTAGCTATGTACGCATTGCCCGTGTTGTTTGTAAACAGACTTAAAGTGCTTTAAAAAGATACACAGTTGAAAAAAATGACTCAAATTGGAAAATGGGTAGGAAAGAATGAAAAAAGATTTAAATAGAATGGGGGGGGGTGGCTAAAAAGAAACTCCCAGCTCAAGTTCCACACTATACCACCAGGGAGATCACAAATTTGCCTCCCATCTATTCATCAGACAAGGTGAGAGGAGACATCTTACTGGCTGTACAGTCACAACGGGCAAAAGATAAAAGGGCAGATGAATTACTTAGGCCAAGTCCAGAATATGTTGAAACCTAAACTGTTCTAATGTATAGCCAGCCCTCTGCCCAGATGGCGGCATGGCCAAAGGAAACGTGTGGAACCCCTGTAAACCTCAGTGTATCCAATCTGCAAAATGGAAGGCAAGCTTGCCAGGTGCTTTGAGATCCTCAAATAAAATGTTACTCTTTCATCACTCCAATCTCCTTCCCAATCATTATCAAAAACAAGTTTGGCAACATACAGAGCGCTTATGAAAGGATTTCAAAGCCGTTCTTAACAAGCTACTTGGAACTTACTGGCATGAGGGCATGCAGTAAGGCGTATTAATGGTAATTATGATGCCATTACTTAAGAACAATTGTTTTATTCATAGACATACCCTGACTTGTAAACTGGTTTTTTAAATCAACACTAATAAAAAGTTGAGCACAAATGATATCCTTAGACTGTATGTCAATCACAGCGAATATCCCTTAAAATGATGAAATGATCCCATCTTCAAGCATGAAAAGACATCAACCCAGGTCCTAGGTGAAATCAGTATGTAAGCAAGTGATTTTAACAGAAAATCTAATAGAAGATTCACCAGGCAACGTATTGGAAAAGGTATCATTGATACCAGAAGGTCATTGTCATCTAGAAACATTCCTTTTGAGGTGATAAAAATGTTCAAAAATTACATAGGGATGATAATAGCTCCATTTGGGGAATATACTAAAAACCAGAATTTTTTGTACAGACACTTGTACACTTTGTAAGTGTGAATTTTATGGTAATGTGAATTATATCTCAATAAAGCTTTTTTTAGGATAAAAAATTAGGAAAGTGAGAAGTGTCCACAATAATAATATTAATGATAGAATGTATTGAGTGCTTGGGGCACCTGACTGCCTCAGCCTGTAGAGGGTACAATTCTTGATCTTGGGGTCATGAGTTTGAGTCCCACATTGGGTATAGAGATTACTTAAAAATAAAATCTTTAACAAAAAATGTGTTGAGTGCTTTATCATGATAACGACATGGGTTGGAATTGAGCCGGTCCATTTATATGTGGATTTTCTTAATAAATATAGTAGAGTAAAATAAATACAGTACTGTAAATATATTTTCTCTTGTGATTTTTTTTTAAGATTTTATTTATTTATTGGACAGATCACAAGCAGGCAGAGAGGCAGGCAGAGAGAGAGGGGGAAGCAGGCTCCCCACTGAGCAGAGAGCCTGATGCGGGGCTCCATCCCAGGACCCGAGATCATGACCTGAGCCGAAGGCAGAGGCTTTAACCCACTGAGCCACCCAGGCATCCCCCCCATGATTTTCTTTTTTAAAAAGATTTATTTTATTATTCTTTTTAGAAAGAGAGAGAGAGAGAGAGAGCACGCAGTAAGGGGATAGAGGCAGAGGGAGAGGGAAAGAAAGAAACTCCAGCAAACTGAGCATGAAGCCAGCTTGATCCCACCACCCTGAGAACATGACTTAAGCCAAAATTAAGAGTCAGACACTTAACCAATGAGCCACCCAGGTGCCCCTTACTTATGATTTTCTTTTTTTTTTTTCTTAATAACATTTCATTTCTCTAGCTTACTTTAAGACTATATATATGATACACATAATAATACACATACTAAATATGTGTTAATCAACTCTTATGTTATTGATAAGGCTTCTGGTCAACAGTAGGCTATTAGTAGTTAAATTCGGATTTTCAACTGCATAGGGCGTTGGCACCCCTAGCCCCCATGTGTTCAAAGGTGAACAGCATATTCAACAGATTTAGCTAATTTAATCACCACAACTGTCTCATCTCAATACCTATGCTTTTAATTATTACCCTATAGTGATGCCAAAATACATTTCAATATATATTTAATGTTACAGATGAGATATCTTGTCCTAGACGCCCGTGAGAGATGAGAAGCCGGGTAGCCCAATTACAGTGATTAGAAGAAAGCTTTGAGTGATAAGTAAAAGCATAGGTATTGAGCTCAGACTAAATACACCGTTGGTCCTTGAACAGCTGGCTGGGTTAGAGGTCCTGCTCTCCACACAGTCCAAAACCTGCATTTAACTTCTGACTCCCCCAAAACTTAAGTAGTAACACCCTCCTGTTGCCTGAAACCAAATTTTGGGAGAAGATACAATAAGAGGAATTAGGAAAGTGTCAGGAGCAAGGGAAAGGAGAGGCGATTATGAAGAACGTTTTTAAGGAAGAGCCAGTAGAACTTGATAATTGATTTTATGTGGATTGGGGGAGGGATAAAGAAATGTTTTCCAGCTTATGTGGGAAGAATGAAATAGTGTTAACAGAATAGTAATTCTAACTATAGATACAATTTGTTGAGCACGGATTGTGCTTCAGCCACTGTATGAACATGACTGCTTAATTTTAGTGTCGGGGCCCTTCATTGTAGAAACTTTGTGAGATTATAATCTCCACTTTGCAGATGAAGAAACCAAAGTTCCTGGAAGCTGAATTACTTCACAAAGTATGGATTTGAAAACTCTCTTATTTGAAATGCATCACAGATGAAAGGAAGTTAAGAGGAAATACTACCACAGGTGAAATGGAATAAAAATTAGAATCTTCTATTCTCATTAAGGAACTTCTAGAAATAGATTCTGGGGAGAAATTTACATGCCTTATGCGTTGGGACAAGGGATGGATAATGCTTTTGTGTCTGTTCCATATCTCAGTGGTGCTTCACTTGTAATAGATATTTTTTAACACATCTGTGTTGAAAGAGGGAGGATGCTAGTCATCATGCTATATTTCTTCAGAATAATCCCAGAAGTCCACTGAATCACATCTCAGAGACATGAACCATTATCAGGTCTGGTCACAGCATAGTCATTCTCAATGCAGTCTTATTCTAATGTTTACAAAGTCATTGCACCATGTTTACCTGTGCATCAAGATTTCGTTTACTCTGGAGATCCTCTTCCAAACTCCATTAGACACCCAGTGGTACATTTTCTCATCTTCATTAAGGGACAAAGAGCAGGGTGCAAGGAGCCACGTCCATTCCCCAGCAAACCAAATGGAAAGGGACAGACTCCCGGCAAGGTCCCAGAAATAAATTCACTACCATGTGGTCTTACATCATCTAAGCAGACACTCATCTCGTATGTCTATGATTATATTTGAATTGACCTCTAGGTTTCTGTAACTCTTCTACTTATGTGGGAACAGAAATTGTCCTCCACCCAAGAGTTCACAACTCCAGGCAGGTGATGGCCCCAATTCCTCCATCCAAGGACTCTAGACTTTATTTCTCATGTCTTCTCTTACCTTCGTTCCTTGCTTTTCTTCAGCTTTTCCACTTCCTTCTCTACCTCCATTTCTCTTGCTCTTCCCCTTCTTTCACCTATCCTCCTCCATCCAGCTCGTCCTGCTCACAGAGATCTTTCGTTCCCAGCTCAGTCCTATTTCCTTGCCTCACTGGGCAGGCCCTGAAGCAGTGTGGGACCACCACCCTACATGGGGCCTTGCAGTCTTATATCAGAGCAGGGAGAGCCTACAGCAGGGATTCTTAACCAGTGATACATAAAGAAGCTTCAGGAGTTCCATGAACCCTTGGAAATTATATACAAAAGTTGGCGATATACACTACCTGACATTATTTTTGGAGCAGGGTCCATTATGCTTATCAGAGTCCCCAGGGGTTTCAAAATCCAAAAAAGGTAACATCTGCTAGCCTTGGATTATCGAGTAGAGTAAATGGTACTTTACTTTAAAGTAAACATTTTTTTTTAACATTACTTTAAAATAAACCTTACCCTGCACTGGTCTGGAGAAACCAGGTGGCTCTTAGCAGAGGAGATTTTGTAGGAAATACCTAGCTCTATTTCCAAAATGGAGCAAGCTACCAGATTGTCAACAGCCCATGAGTACTGACTATCGAATGATTGTCAGTCTAATTGCAATGTCAGGGCTGAAGAGCTGCAGGTACTAACCCTTGAAAGCAAATCCAAAGGAAAGGATGAGAATCTGTTGACACTGTCGCTTGGTTCAAGGCACTGGGAATACAATGGTAATAAGACAAAATGGATTCCCTGAATTCATTGAATTATAGGGTAAGAGATAAACAAGTGAATTAATACATGAGCTCAGGGACTCATAGACGCTGTGAATGAAAGAAAGCAGGGTCATGTAGCATGGTATTGGGGAAGGGGGCTACAGGCAACATCCAATAAGGTGGTCAGAAAAGAGCTTTCTCAGAAGCTGAGGTGGGGTTAATTTTGAGTGGCGACAAGTCAGTTATGGGTAGGTCCTGGGAAAGAGCATGGGGTCGGGGTGGCAGTAGGGTAGGAAGGAGAAAACAACAATGCAAAGGGCTTGAGCTTGGATTTGAACTCGAAGGAAAGAAAGCCAGAGAGACAGGAGCACAGTAAATGAGAGAAAAAGTATACAGAGATGAAATTAGAGTGGGGAGCAGAGACCTGATACTGCATGGAATTTCAGGCCCTCGTAAGGACTTGGGGTTTTATACTAGGTGCATTTGAAATCCACTGGAACACACTAAGCAGGGGAGTGATAATGAACATTTACTCAACAAAGACTTTTTGAGAACCTACCGCATGCCAGGCATTTCCTAGCCACTAGTGTATATGCCAGGCCTGGCCTCCACTGTCATGGAACTTACTTTCTAGTGAAACAAGTAGATGAACACAGTAACGGAATGAAAAATTCTACAAAGAAGTTAAAGGAACGGCAGAAGGTGACCCGTGAGCTACCTTCCATTGAGTAGAGGAGAAATGGCCAATACAGTGGCCCTACCAAAGGAATGAATCTGCCTACAATGTTTGAGAGATAGGAACCAAAGACAATGTGGCAAGATGAGGAAAGTGGCACAAAACTGAGGTTAAAAAAAAAAAAAAAGGTAGTAAGGTTTAGGTCAACCAAATGAGAAGACATTGGAAGGTTTTACAATCAATGTCTGTATCTGTTCGAGCTGCTATAGCAAATATCATAAATGGGGTGGCTTCTAAAAAAACAGAAATTTATTTCTTTCAGTCCTGGAGCTGGAAGTTCAAGATCAAGTCACCAGCAAAGCCCATGTCTGGTTGAGCACTTGTCCCCTCATTTTATCTCCACCTGGCAGAAGGGGTGAGGGGCTCTGCAGGGTCTTCTGTAAGAACACACATCTCATTCATGAGAGTTTCACGTTCATGACCTAAGCACCTTCTGAAGCTCCATTTTCAAATCCCATCACATCGATCATTAGGTTTCAGTGCTTGAATTTTGGAGGAACACAACCATGCAGTCTTAGCAGGGGGGAACAACAGCATCTGACTTTTACTCTAAAAGTATACCTGGCCTCAGAACAGAGAATGGATTGCCAGGTTGGGGTGGGGATGAGCAGAAGCTGTGAAAGGAAGTATTGTGGTAGCTCAGGCCAGACATGATGGTACCTTAGAGAGGTACCATAGCACCAGACACAGTCAGAATGATTAGATTTGGGATCTTTTTTGTAGGTAAAATCAACAGGACTCCCTAGAAGCTGGGATGTGGAAGGGAGAGGAGGACAAGGAATTAAACTCAGTTCTGGATTCTGCTTTGACTAATTAAATAAATAATTTAACTAATTTAACTAATTAATTAAATAAGTATGCCACTTACTGTAGTGGAGAAGTCCTCCCCATGAGGCAAATAGGATTATTCCCATTTTATAGATGAGGAAACTAAGTTCTAGCAAATATAATTCCAGAAATATGTTTTGTCTACCACAACATCTCTGCCAGGAGTGTGGATTGCCCAGGTTTGATTGATCATTTGGAAAAAAGAACATTTATGGCAAATCACGCAAGTAGTTTCACAGTGTATGGATATATAATGTGTGTATGCACGCATGCCTGTGTGTGTGTGTGTGTGTGTGTGTGTGTGTGTTCTAGCAATCCTGCGGAGGGTGGTGCAGAAGAAACTTTCTTATTTTTTATCCCTGCCTTGATTTCCTCCATCTCTGAAAATGGAGGATAGTGGAGCTATCAGAAGATTCGATCTAAAGACTCGTTTTCAGAACTATTAAGATTTGGATTAGGTTGGAATTAGATCATGATGAATGTCTTAATTCTTACTATTCCTCTTAGGTAGTTTCTCCCAGCATCATCTCATTTTTCCTTCTGTCCTTCCCTGCCTTAGAGGCCACTCGTGACATCATGCTTTCCTCCAGAGTTCCTGAGTCTCACAACCCTTCCAGATAGTGACTGAATCACCTGCCTAAATACTTTCTCTTTTCCATCCTCCAAATCAGACTTTCTTTTGCTTGAGATTATTCCCATTCACATTTGACTAAAGCAGTTTATAGTATAAATCAAACATAAGTGTAAACCCCTGACATGATTGTAGAGGTTCCAAAAGGAACCTTTATTTTATGAAACTTTTAAAAAAGATTTTATTTATTTATTTGAGAAAGGGAGAGCACAGAGGGACAGTGAGAGGGAGAAGCAGATTCTCCACTGAGCAGGGAGGTGGATTTAGGACTCGATCCCAGGATCCCGAGAGCTGAAAGCAGACGTTTAACCAACTGAGCCACTCAGGTGTCCCTATTTTATGGAATCTTAATTGTCAGTGTCTCAATTATCTATTGTTGGTACCAAACCATCCCCAAATTAGTGACTTCAAATCACAACCATTTTTTTTTTTAACCATAGCCATTCCTCTTGTTCACAAATTTACAGAAGGGCTAGGTCATGCTTGGCTGAATTTATCTGGACTTATTAAGACGGCTAGGAGGTTGGCTGGGACCAACCTGGTCTAAGATAGCCTCATTGTAATACCTGACAGTTGCCTAGCTATGGTCTGGGATGACAATGGTGGTCTGGTCTTGCATTTCTCTCTCTTTCTTTTTTCTTTCTTTCTTTCTTGCTAGATTTTATTTATTTATTTGACAGAGATCACAAGTAGGCAGAGAGGCAGTCAGAGAGAGGGGAAGGGAAGCAGGCTCCCTACTGAGCAGAGAGCCCAATGGGGGCTCGATCCCAGGACCCTGGGACCATGACCTAGGCAGAAGGCAGAGGCTTTAACCCACTGAGCCACCCAAGTGACCCACATTTCTTTCTTTTTAAAAAATTTTATTCATGGGGCACCTGGGTGGCTCAGTCGTTGAGTGTCTGCCTTCGGCTCAGGTCATGATCCCAGCGTCCTGGGATTGAGCCCCACATTGGGCTGCTTGCTCAGCGGGAAGCCTGCTTCTCCCTCTCTCACTCCCCCTGCTTGTGTTCCCTCTCTCGCTGTGCCTCTCTCTTTGATGAATAAATAAATAAAATATTTAAAAAAATTTATTCACTTGTTTACTTGAGAGAGAGAGAGAGCATGAGTCAAGGAGTAAGGGGCAGAGAGAGAAGGAGAAGCAGACCCAATGCTGGGGAGCCCCTCGTGGGGCTGGATTCCAGGCCTCTGCGATCATGACATGAGTTGAAGGTGGATGCTTAATCAACTGAACCACCCAGGCACCCCAGGTCTTGCATTTCTTGTCATCCATCAGTCTAGCTCAGACTTGCTCATGTGGTAGAGACAGGGTTCCAAGAGAAAAAGTGAAAGTGCACCATGTCTTGAGGCCTGAGCTTGGAACCAGCACACATCCACAGTATTCTATTAACCATAGCAAATCTCAAGTCCAGCCCAGATTCAAGGGTTGGGAAATTGGTCCTGCCTGCACCATGTCTTGAGAGTCTTGTGGCAAAGTCATGTTGCAAAGGGAGAGGTGAAGGATCGGGAATATTTTTGGAGTGAAGAATTAGAATGGATCCTTGAACTGGAGCATCTTAATTGTCTTTACAAACCCTAAATATCCTTCACTCCTTCTCTTGTCACTCAGTAGGTAAAACTTAGCCTACCTTCTGATTGCCCCAGTAATACAGATGCAGCCTACTCTATGCTCTTCAAATCCAGCCTTTGTGGATTTTCTTAGCTTAAGAATCCTAAGCACTTTTCTCCTATGAAAAGGAGTTGGAGGGACCCCTGGGTGGCTCAGTTGGTTAAGTTTGCTTTCAGCTCAGGTCATGATCTTGGGGTCCCGGGATCAAGCCCCACATCGGGCTCCTTGTTCAGCGGAGAGCCTGTTTCTTCCTCTCCTCCCCACTTGGTGCCCTCTCTTACTATCTCTCTGACAAACAAATAAATAAAATCCTTAAAAAAAAAGGAAAGGGAATTGGAGTAGGGGGACAAAGGAAGATAGTAGAAAAGCACTTGCTGCTGGAGTAAACAGGTAACACTCTTTTTTTTCTTAAAGACTATTTTTAAGTAAGCTTTACACCCAATGTGGGGCTTGAACTCACAGCCTTAATTAAGGTCAAGAGTCAGATGCTCTACCAACTGAACCAGTCAGACACCCCAAACAGGTTAGACTCTTATTTTCAGGTGACCCTCCTCCCTTAGGATGTCCCAGCCTTCTTTTCCTCCACCTTGATATGTTTGTACATCAAAAAGATCAATAGAAACTATACCCATAAAAAAACAGGTATATTCTTTTTATATTTAAAAGGCCCAGCTAGGGTGCCTGGGTGGCTCAGTTGGTTAGGCAACTACCTTCGGCTCAGGTCATGATCCTGGAGTCCCAGGATCCAGTCCTGCATCGGGCTCCCAGCTCCACGGGGAGTCTGCTTCTCCCTCCAACCTCTCCCCTCTCATGCTCTCTCTCACAGTTTCTCTCAAATAAATAAAGTCTTTAAAAAAATAAAAAAAAATAAAAGGCCTCGCTAGTTGTATGCACCCAACATACACTCTTCCTTACTCACAAATCACAATTTCTTTTGACAGCAACATACCCAGTTAGATAACTTAATCTCCCAGGCTTCCTTGCATTTAGGTGTGGTTATGTGTCATAATTCTGGGCAATGCAGTATAAGAAAACATGTCTTGGGTTGAACTTCTGGGAAAGCTATTTTTTAGTGCTAAAAATGGACAGACTTATCATACTCATGCCTTTTGCCTTCCCTTTATTATTTATTGCCTGAGACATAGACATAATATCTAGACGTAAAGAGCTGCCTTTAGACTATGAGAATAAAAGATATGGATGGTCAAAGAGGACCCTAGAAATGACCTGGATCCTTACTGATGGCCTTGAACACCATACTTGTCCCTGACTGCCTACCTCTGGTTTTAATTTTGAAGGAAGTAAACTAATTTGCAGAAATTATTATAATTGGTTTGCAGATACATGTACCAAATGCTGTCTTAACCGGTATAGCAACTAAAATGGGTCACAAAAATGGATGTAAACAATATAAATGATTAGAGAAGAAACAAAGAAGCCATTTCCTCCCCAAAACACAGGTATCATCAAGAGTCGGTTGCTTCTCCTGGTCTCATCAGTTCTGGTTGGGCGCTGGGTATGAGCCAGTTATGGGAATCATGTGACAGCAAGGACAATCTTAGCTGTGTGGTTAGGGAAGAAGAACTCCAGAAAAAACAAGTAAGCCATTCTGTAGATATCCACTGTACCAGAACTTTCCTCTGAATGTCACACCAACAAGCCACCTGGCAGCTGGACTGAACTCATCATTCTCTTCTTGCACTTATCTGTTTCTCATCTAAGGGTATCACCACCCACCCATTCTCCTTAGTCAACAATGCTTTCTTCATCAGCCCCATGACAACTTGTCACCAAATCCTCTAGAGTGTATCTCTTTAACTCAGACCCTTCTGTGCACCTGGATGAGGGAGACAGATGTATGTAGCTATTTAAAATCGCTGCTCAAGGGGTGCTTGGGTGGCTCAGTTGGTTTGGCCTCTGCCCCTTAGTTTCAGTTCAGGTCATGATCTCATAGGTCTGGGATTGAGACCCACATTAGGCTCTGCTCTCAGCCAGGAGTCTGCTTGGGACTTTCTCTCCCCCTCCCTCTTCCCTTCCCCACTGCACACACGTACACGCGTGCACACACATGTGCATGTACACACAAACATACACACACACACTTCTCTCTCTCTCTCAAATAATAAATAAATCTTTAAAAAATGAAAAATAAAATCACTGGACAGCTACATCAATTTCCCATATACCAGTTTGTCCCATTCTTGTCTTCAATCTAAAATTCTGGCAAAGTTGTAGTCCTAGAAGCCAAAATGTATCTTTTTCTCCTTAGTTTTAAAATATTTAGAAGCTTTGAAAAAAATATTTAAGAACTTTGTGTTTGGATAGTGTTCAAATTCCTTTGCATGGCATATTAGGACTTTCAAAATCTATCTCTATATTATGTCTCCAGCCTTATTTCCTATTACTGCCTCTGCACTGAATTCTGCTTCCCAAGTGTGCCTTGAACTTTTATAAATCTATAAAGCAGTAGGCACTCAACCAGAAGGGTCTTTCTCTCTCCCTTCATCAGCCAAACCCAGCTCAAATTCCTCTCTGACTTCCCCAGGCAAAATTAATTATTAATTCTTTTGGGCCTTCCATGTACAATTCACATAACTCTTTGTTTATGGGTAAGAATCCACCAGTGGACTGTGAGTGCCGTGAGGGGAGTCAGTGCCTGAATGGCTGGTACATGAAAACATCTCAATGTATCTAAGAAAAAGTAAGGGAAGAAGAACATTCCCATTACAGATATTTTTCTTTTCTTTTGGCTTATTTCTTCTAATTCACCGGAAGTTAAATCTGTATCATCATGTGCAAAGTGTCTTTTCAGAGAATTATTTTTAGGAAAGGGATAATTCATGTTTCAGAAAGGAGTTGGACTGTAAAGACACCAAGATCCCTTCTAGTTCCAAAATTCTATGCAAAGGTCTCTCTCTTTTTTTTAATTGCTCCGTGAGAATATTTTAAAATTGAAAGTTCGTAGGATTCAATTATATAACTAAATGTCTGAAATCTTCCCTTTACTTTGTATTTATATGTATATAAAAGCCAATTGAAATCGATGAACTTTACATTCTTGAATTAGCACTTTGGATTTCAACAAATTTCGAGGCAACATAAAATAGTTTAATGGACTAAGTAAAGATGATAAAATGATAGAAAACTTTATGCTTCTCTTCATTGCATCACATTTTGTAAAGCCAATATCAAATATATAAGTTAATAGCAACTATCTTTCTTTTTTTTTTTGCAACTATCTTTCTTAAATAAGTATTAACTATGTACATTAGTTGCGAGTAAAGGATTGTTTTATATGACACTTCCCCAAATTAGGAGGTAACTGAGAGCAAGATGTTACTTATTAAATAGGGCAGAGAATGGAGAGGGAAAACTCTCCTTCTGCCTAGATCTAGACCTCCTGTCTGGGCAAGTTGGGAATGATGTAGAGAGATAAGAGCTGAAACACACACACACACACACACACACACACACACACACACAC